>RCUC01120884.1:0-30695 GCA_003697995.1 Taxidea taxus jeffersonii
TGTGTGTGTGTGTGTGTGTGTGTGTGTGTGTGTATACACACACACACAAATATAATCTCCCAAGCTTGGCTGGTCTTAAAAGAGTTCTTCTGAGAAGTATTAATCCCAGATGGCACAAGTGATCGATATTTGTGGGCAATGTTATCACTAGTTGTTTTAGCAGGTGAAGAGGATAAAAATGCATGAGTTCACAAACTAGACTTCTCAGCATCTTTTTTTAGTGGATGACTTCATATACTGTGGTAACTTTTATGCCTTGATGACTCCACACTCAGACTGGAGATCATCATAATCTACCCCACATAATGGGTTTTGTAGAGCCTGTCAAACAGAACTTCTGGCAAGCAGAAATATAATGGCTACACTAATGGAGACATTATTGATGAAAATGCAGGAATGTCTCCTGAACAGTAAGTCAAACTATGCAAACTATGCATAGTCAACTATGCAAAATTTTCAGAAAATTTTGAGAATCAACTTTACAGCAGGACAAAAATTAAGTTTTTAGAGTTACAGAGACTTATATTCAAATCTCAACTCTGCCATTTATCTAGGAATACAGGTTTGAGGCTCTCAGTACAAAAGTAACTTTACCTAGCCTCCCCAATTGTAAAGTATGAATACTACTGTGTTCCTCCATTTTATTGAAATATTTTGAAAGGTAATATTTACTCTTGATACAAAATATATGAGGTTAAAAAAAGAACATTCATGACATAAATTGTACTTCTCTCCACTGTCCCACACCCACTTAATACCTCCTGGCACAACTGTTAATTCATGAGTTCCTTCTTGGATATACTCAATGCATTTACAAACACACACATTTACACAATACATATTTTAAAGTTAAATCAGAATACCTAGCTTCGGTTTTGTCATTAGGCACAGAGATGAAGTTTGTAAGGCATCTAACTTCTTCAAAGCACTTTCTAAAACCATTTATGAAATATAACGTTTGCTGGTGCTCCAATCCAAGGAGCAGTAACTGGGAGGAAGCCATCACCCACTGAGGAGGAAGAACGTCTGACATATCACTCAGCTGACACACTCTATGGTACTGAGGATGCTAACCATCTGTTCCTTTTCCTTCCACTGCCAGGATATCATAAATTATCTTTTGCAATAATCAAGTTCTACCCCTTTCTGTAACAAGCCTTCATGGTGGAAAGAACACCTTAGACCAAATCAAGTTAGGGACAGAACTGAAATACTGCTTAAGACTAACTTTAAATGAAGTTTAATAAATCCAACATCTGGGGCACCTGGGTGGCTCAGTGGGTTAAAGCCTCTGCCTTCAGCTTAGATCATGATCTCAGGGTCCTAGGATCCAGCCCCGCACTGGGCTCTCTGCTCAGCAGGGAGCCTGCTTCCCCCCACACCTCTGCCTGCTTCTCTGCCTACTTGTGATCCCTCTCTCTGTCAAATAAATAAATAAAATCTTAAAAAAAAAATCCAACATCTTTGAATTCAACTTAATCAAAAATCTCAAGAGATGCACAGACAAGGACATAGCCTTAAAACTATTGCACATTTGAACTGGAAGTTCTCTCTGCACAGACAGCACCATTGTTCCTAATTCCTACCTTTCCTTATGTTCATGCCCTTAGACATGTGATTTCAAAATTTTTACCACTAGAGACAGAATTTATTTCACCACCTCTAGGATTCTGGTTTTAGTTATATGACATGCTTTGGCCAAAAGAATGTCGTTAAAAGGGGCAATGGTACAGATCTGAGCTCAGATCTTAATAGATCTGTTGTCCCTGTTACTTTTTTCCCACCATCATGAAAGGATGATGCTTTGGATAACTTACTAGTTCAGGAAGGATGAAGGTCACATGGAGCATCAGAAGTGAAACCTATCCAGGAGGTAAGCCATGGTAAGATCTGCTGAACCCCAGCCAATCTGAAATCCATGAATGAGAATGTATGATGGTGTTTTCAGTGAGTGAAATTTGATGTGGCTTATTACACAGCATTATCATGTCTATAGCTGTCATAAACCCTCACATATCATTACCTTTCAAGGGGAAGGAACTTTTCTGTTTCGGCTTAATACTGTAACAGGTACATTAATAGGCACTGGTAATTTATCACATTGTATTGATCCTAATCAATATCTTATTTTCACATAAGACCACCTCCTCCTGAGTTTAGAGAGGTCAAATGTTTTGCATAGTATTATACAACTAAGTGGCAGGAAATGTAGAATTAGATTTTCCTCTTTTCCACATTATAGGACAATGGCCATAAAGCAGGGTATCTCAATCTTGTCACTACTGACATTTTGGGCCATCTCTAATTTCTACTTACTAGCCCCCCCCCCCACCCCAGCTGTAACACCAAAAATGTCCATAGACATTGCCAAATGACCCATGAGGAGTATAACTGCCCCCCAGTTGAGGACCAATGAACTACCACACAACTTTTGACTATATAATTTTAAACTATTGAAGCCTTGTGGTTTTTATGGTGAGCTACATAATGCTTAAAAGAATGCAAACTCTCTAAAACACAAGGTGAAATGATACTTATATAAATTTTATCACAAGTACTCAAGAAACTGGAATTCAAAGTCATTAATCAACTAACATCCAACATATAACTCAAATTAAGAATCCTCATCAGCCACATACTGGAGCACAATGTAGTTCTTTACAGTTAAAATGCTTTAACAAAGCAAGTATCTAGAAGCTGGTTCTTAGGAATCCATTTTGACCTCCCAATTTTCTGATCCTCTATCTTTTTCCTTATTACAACCCAGAAAGAATCTTCAGGGCCAACAGGGAGTCATATTCATTTCTTATCCAATCAACTACTGAGATCCTTTTCTAAGAATGCCCTTCTACTTTAAACACCTATTAGCATCCCTCAGAATGGTTCTATAGTTCACAGATGTTTAGCCTCACCCAAATCATTTAAATCTGAGTCTCTGGCAACAAGCACTGGTATTTTTTTAAATATCCATAAGAAATTCCAGTGTGGGGTGTTATACACAACTAATGAATTGTTGAACACTATATCAAAAACTAATGATGTATTATATGTTGGCTAATTGAACATTTAAAAAAAAAAAAAAAAAAACTCAGGGGCGCCTGGGTGGCTCAGTGGGTTAGAGCCTCTGCCTTTGGCTTGGGTCATGATCCCAGGGTCCTGGGATCGAGCCCCACATCCGGCTCTCTGCTCGGCAGGGAGCCTGCTGCCCCCCTCCCCCGCCTGCCTCTCTGACTGCTTGTGATCTCTCTCTCTGTCAAATAAATAAATAAAATCTTAAAAAAAAAAACTCATAGTAAAAAAATTCCAGTGTGTATCCAGGGTTGAGAACTACTGTTTTAAAATGTGTGTTATATCATGTCACATTCATGCTCAGAATCACCCACCATACCAAGACCACAACTCAAACTTCTTACCACAGCCCATGAGGGTCCTATATGCCTAGCCTTTTTCTTTGTCCTAATCTCCAACCACTAGACACACTGGCTTCCTAGCTCCTCCTCACACAAGCTCCTCCTCACTGTAGCCTCAGGACCTTTGCCCTTGATGGTTCTTCCTTTTGGGATATCCTACAACAGGGTTCATATGGTTCTTAACTTGACCTTTTTCAGGTGTCTCTTCAAGATTCACTTCCCCAGAGATTCCTTCCCTGACCTCCCTGTAGAAAAGAGCACCTCGTTACCCTCTCTGTTTCAAGATTGCTTTATTTTTTAACACTAATATGACTTAGATGTGCCTGTATATTTGCTCATTAGCTCTCTTCACAAAAAAGCAGGTGCTGGTCATGTTTTGGTTCAGTTCAACATGCCCAGCATCTATATCAGTGCCCTGAACCTAGAGGGCACTCAAAAAGTATTGGCTGAAAATATTAATAAGAATCATATAATATATTAATATTACCTCTATTTTAGTTACTGAATTAGGTACTCCAGAACACTGTGACCTCATATCATCCTCAGAGTAATTCTTATTATCTTTAATTCATAATCAAGAAGTTTGAGAATAAGACAGCTCAAGAAAATAACCAAGATTTAAGAGATAATAAGTTCCAAGACCATGATTAGTACTCAGGACTTTTTTCACTCTCAAATTCATTTTTTTCTCCTAACACTGATAGTACCCCAGGTTGGGTGATGACACTGCGTGCTAATATAAATAGTCCCTTCCCTGGGGTCCCTTTTTGTGGACAGAGTATAGTTTAAAAAAAAAAAAAAACTCGGGCAATTGAACAACTTGGGTTGTTGATGGCCACCAGCTAGCTTAAGGACTTTAGGCAAAATTCTGATCTTTTTTTGACTCGTTTTCTTTTTTTTTTTTTTTTAAGATTTTATTTATTTATTTGACAGAGAGAGATTACAAGTAGGCAGAGAGGCAGGCAGAGAGAGAGAGGAGGAAGCAGGCTTCCCACCAAGCAGAGAGCCTGATGCGGGGCTTGATCCCAGGAACCTGGGATCACGATCTGAGCCGAAGGCAGAAGCTTTAACCCCCTGAGCCACCCAGGCACCCCTTGGCTCTAGTTTTCTTACCTGTAAAAGGATAGGTATAAACAATATGATTTTGAAGAATCCTCCAGTGCTTGGAATTTCTACTGGATACAAGACTGTGACTAGTGCAATGTCCACAGACTGAAGAACCGTAAGGAGAAAGTTCACAAAGACCCAGACTCAGGTCAACACAAGGACCTGATTTCTAACAAATACCAGCTTTCTGAAATGTGTCAAGTCTCTGTCACTAAAAGGCTCAGTGAATAACGAGCTTTCCGCTTTTGCACTATGGATTGAACTTAAAAACTTCTGAGTTTCCTACTAATTCTATGATGTTCTATTTTTAATACAACTCTTTATTTATTAATCACTGCTTTCTGACTTGCTATCCTATCAGAGCACAGAGAAATGGCCTGTCTTTATCTCATCCTGAGACCTGATTACTTTCATTGTAGGGAAGCAGTCACCCCGACTCTCCTTTCCTTATCATTCACCCTGCACATCACCCATGGGAGAAGTACAGTCAGTCAGGATTCAGACTTTCCAAAGAAGAAACTGTTTGGATCCCAGCAGTTGGTTTTATCATGCTCCAGAGAATGTGTGCAGTTGAAGTTCCCCCATGGAAAGTCAATCAGTGGTGGGAGAAGATTCTAAGTTGTTTATTTTTAAGTGAGAGCTTCATCTTCAAACAGCTTTTAGAGAAAGCTTGTCACTAAGGACTGATTTTTCCATTTCAAGCCTTAATTCTCTGAAGGACTAAACTGTTTTTCCTGCTGCTTCTACTTCCAGAAATAAACAAAAAGCCTACAAAGTAATGTCTATGGTACCACTCATAAGATAGTGGGTTGCATTATAAAATAACAGATGAGATCTTTCTGTTAAGCCCAAAACAAACTGCAGAAACCCTCCAAGCTTTTCTTTTGAATCCACATGATAAAGCAGACCTTTCATTTCTTTATAATTCATACCCTCACTATACTTGTACCTAAAATTGATATTTTGGGGGTTAGGGCTAATAACCTCCTCAACTCTACTCAAAAGTGGTGAAATTTAAACATTGATGTCTTCTGTTCTGCAGAAATGCTGTTAGAAGCAAACCAAAGCTTCAAAGAATTATTTCCCAATGGCAAAATAGCTGCTGAGACTATTTAAGAACTAATACTTAGATTTGGCTCAGCAGGGTTAAATAGACACAAAAATAAGGAAATGTTTACCCAGCTCAAGAGAGACATAAGGAAAGAGTATGCTTGGTAATGAAACCTCAGTGCATCCTTGCTGATGAGATTCAGAGCAGATGATGGGGCCAGACATTGAAAACCTTACTCAGGGGCGCCTTGGTGTCTCAGTTGGTTAAGTGTCTGACTCCTTATTTTGGATCAGGTCCTGATCTTAGGATCATGAAATCAATTCAGAATTCCTAAGGAAGTATTTTGACTTAATCTTCTCTGGATCTATCAGTTTCCTGTTGTTGTTGCAACCAATTACTACAGATTTAGTTCAAGAACACAAATTTATAATCATACACTTTGTGGGTCAAAAGTTGGTGTGCATCTCACTAGGCTAAAACCAAGGTGTCAGCAGAGCTCCTTTCTGGGGCTTCTAGAGGAGAAATTGTTTTCTTGCTCATTCAGGTTGTTGACACAATTCAGTTCCTTGTGATGATGTAGGACTGAAGTCCCTATTTCCTTCCTGTCAACTGAGGGCCAACTAGGAGTCACAATTTGTCAATGGAAGATACTTTAGGAATCACACTGTTTGACCTACTTGTTGTCTATGGTAGTACAGAGCTCTTCTCCATTCCTACATTTTCCCACTTATTATGTCATCTACCACAATGACCGGACAATTGTTGCTGACTGATCAAATTCGATGGTATTCACTAAGCTTTATTTTCTAGGTTTAGAACTGTTGCAGAAATACCTAAATAAGCTTATTTGGGGATAATTCTCTTTAGGCATTTTCTTTCATTGAGATTGGGATGACATAACAATCAAGGATGTGCAGCCCTACTATCTCGTTCTCCTGTGGCAAAATTGGAAGGCTGTACTTTTGTCTCAGAGTTGTTCAGACCTGAAAAGACTTAGGGGTGAGAGATTCTGGGCAATGGGACTTACTCTACCATGCTCAAACCTCCTTCTCTTGGTCTTACCTCATCTCAAAAGAAAAAGTGCTTTTCCTAGAAGGGTCTTTCCTTGACACTAGAGTGGTAAGATCAGAAGATTGAGCATCAATAGGAACTTGGAAAATGGCTGCCAGCTGGCTCCTTAGACTTGTTTTGCTTTTGGATTCAGCCAACCATTGCAATGGTTGAAGGAGCATCTCTCAGGACAACAGAACCTCCGACAGCCAAGGAGCTACAACTACAGTTCCACAGTGGTTTGGGCACTAAGACCATTACTAGTAATGAAAGCATTATCTGTCTGGTGTCATTCTCTTTCTCTAGATCTCAAAGAATGTTAGGCAGCCAAGGTATTGATCTAGTCAAGGTTTCAGTATCCCAAACTTTAATTTTTTCAATTTGTCCCATCCCATCACCCTTCATTTTACAGATATGGAAAATGATATTCAGAGATGCAAGTCCACTTAGTGATGGTAACCTTGTCTGCTTAGGGCAGTACTGGGTATAGGGCTCAGCAGATGTTATACACTGTTTTCTTCATACACTGTTGAATGAGTGAATGAATGAATGAATGAATGAAATAATTGAATACATTTCAACTACTTGACAAGGCTGAAAAATCCATAATTCTGGTTGAGTAAAATTTAGACCATTTAGCAAGTGACATGAATTAAAATGCATCTGGAAGCACCTAACCTTCCATGGTGGGAAAAATTCTGTCCCTGTGCTTTCAAAAACAGAGCACTTTTCCAAACACCACTCTTCAGTCCAGGAAGAAGCTCATCCATCACACTCTTAGCATACTTGAAAGACTTCTCACAAAGTTGTAGAGCTAAGATGGCTCCTGACAACTTTGGCTAAGCAGAATAAATCCAGGAGAAAAAATTAATTCTGTTCTCCAAACTTCACAAAACAGAAAGGAAAATGCTTCACAGTTTCTACCAACAATAATTAGTAATAACTAATTATAGTTATTTCTAACATAATGTTTTGATTCAAAATTATAAGCTAGAAGAGAATCTGAAGAATTGGCCCATATTTACGTTTATGAAAGCAATCATTGAGAGAAAATGGGAACTTCTACATACCTCTTGCCTCCTCAACTGCCTACCTAAACTAAGAATAGAATGAGGCTACTGTGGAAGTCTTAACACCTCTGCGAACAGGTAAAAAATACTTTGTCAGCCAAAGCTGTCCTTTCGTAACCCAGGCTTTGTTTTTGATTTGCTAGAGGTTGCACAGTTACGGATTTCCTCTTTAGAAAGCAGCAGAAAGATCACTGAATTTAGGCTTCCAATAGACATGGATTTCTCAGCTGCTGCCATCCTACCCCCACGGCCCCACTCCTTTTCCTAAATGTTTGCATTGCTAGCTTTTCCTTCTTTTGGCTGTCAGCTCACATGTAACTCCAGAGAGCCCAGCCATGACCTTAGGAAAGCAGTCTTGCTCCAGACCCACACACACCTCATGACCTATTTTACCTTCAGCATAACATAACAAAGTTATTCGTGGGTGTTTGGGATAGAATCCATTGCTTCCTATGCATAAATTACTTAATCTTTGTAGGTCTCCCTTAGTTTCGTCATTTAAAATAGTATAACATTCCCCACTGCACAGGGTTCCTTTAAGGATTTGATGACAACACATGTAAACACTTAAACTTGGGACTAGCAAAGACTGGCAATTTAATAAATTTTAGCTGTTCTTATGCCATAATCTGAAATTCTTTATTTAATTTACTGTTTGCTTTTTCCCCTGCTCTCCAACCTCCTTGGAAGCTTCCCAAGAGGAGAGAGCTGGTAAGTCTTGTTCACAGATGTACTCCTCATATCTAGAAGAGTGGCCAGCACATAATGCTCAAAGGATTTGCTGCATGCATCAATCACTAACCTAGGGGAAGTCCCAAGTTACATGAGCCTCAGTGTTGTCATCTGTAAAAAAGGAGATAATGGCTCCCAGCCCATATGGTTTTGAAGCATCAAATGAGAATTGATGCCCCTATTTCTTGAGTCAGAATACACGCACCCTGGGGAATACTTTGGAATCCTTTGACTATGTAAAGCTGAACAAAACACTTAATATGGCTCCTCAGAGGTTTGATTTTGCAAGAATATTCAGCGGGAAAACAGTTTTGATTTTTATAGTCACAATAGGATAATTTTTCAAGGTTTTAAAAACGTGTATTTTGCTTTCTGCATTTCCCTCTGCCCCATTACAAGAAAGAATCTGGTATTTTTATTTATTTATCTCAGGAGTATGTGTGTTACTGGATGAAAATAGCAGCTCACTTTTGTTCTCAGAAAATCTGCAAGTTGAGGGTGATTATGTTGAATAGGCCTGAGGGTAAATAGATGTGAGGAGAGGAAGAATGATTCCTCCACGGAATGGAAGAGATTCTTTTTGGTGGAGTGAAGAAGGTAAAGGAACAGAGGTCCATATAGAACTGTGAGACAAGGAGGGTTCTCCAAGGTGGAAAATATTAGCTTCTGGGAACTATAGATAGCTCTAAAGGACCAGGAAGCCCAGTAATGATTGAGACTAAATTTCCCACCAGCCAAGCAAGCTAAGCTCTCAGAGGAGTTAAATACTGGTTTAGAGAAATAAATTTATCATTTTTTACAAAGTCATAGAATAAAAAAAATCACTTCAACAAGCACCTCACAAAGGCTCATAATGTTTACTGAAATCCTACACAATCAGCAAAAACTGCTTTCCAATGCCAGCCTATATTTTGTTTTTGAGTATGCGTATGTATAAAGAAGAACATTAGCCGCCCAAGACTCCAAAAATTAATTTGCAGCAACTGACTGGAAACTATGCTTTGAAGTTCCTGGAAGCCAAATATCTTAGCACCAAGAATGTAACAGACAAGCCACTTTGAAGAAAATGACAAACTTCCTATGACTGGCACTGACAGAACCACAAGTATCCATTAGAATAGCTATTTGGGAATTTCTTGATGTTCACAAACTAATTTGACATGTGTTCTCATCACATAAACTAGATCCCTTATGTAAATCTATTAAGAAAAATTACAGTATCCATGGTAAAATAAGTATTGCAGCATTTGCCATATTTCTTCCCTTAAAAAATTCCTTTGATTAGTATTTTCCAGAGGTGTTAAAGAGGTCAGCCACAAAAAAGATCTTTTCAATCTACTAGTAACAGAAATACCCCTTGCAAATGAGTTTAGAATGGCCACTACAGCCTGAAAACATTGTGCTTGATAATCTATGAGTAACATTAGGGGGCATCTCTCCTCAGTGATGAGACTATGAAACTCAAAACTGACTGAGGAAGTGTAAAATAAGAAATATTACCATTTTCAGTGTCTATATATTACATGATTCTGGGCTCTGGAAAGATCTGACCCAAGATACCGAAGAGAAATTGCCTGAGTGTTCAACCTGTTGTGTTGGGTGATGTTTAATTTGCTCTAATTTGCTCCACTTGTTCCAAACGGGTAGCTTCACTATAACAACAACATCTTACTGTTAACCTAGATGTATAAAACTACATCCCTCCTAGCAGGACTCTTAAAGTAATATTTCAATATGCGGAGTAAATACATATTAAGGACTAGAATACAAAATATGTATCAACTTGAAACTTTATAAAGACATTTCTTGCCACACATTCAGGAGTCCACTACTGACTACTTCCATTGAAGTGATATTTGTTCACCCACTCACTTTTATGAAAACATTAAAAAAACAATATGTAAATGAACTTTAAAAGCAAAAAATAAATGTTCTGCAAGTTTAAGGTATATTTCATTACACAACACTACACAAAGATTTCTGTGGGAGTCCTTAGGTTGTTAGGTTCTTTCTGTCCTACAGAATGGACTCTTGTTTTGACAGTGTACCAAAGCTGATATTTGGTGTTATGCACAATAACAGCAATGCTGGTTGGTATTATATTGAAATACTCAAATAGTGGCTGGTGAATGGTTGTCAACCCATGTTCCTCTCACCACCTACCACCAAGAGCCCCAGAATGTCCCCTGACCCAGCAAATCCTTCCATTGGGGTCCTCGAGAACCCCGAAGACCTTTGTTCTTACTGGACAGTACCCATGCCATAGAGGTAAGTACTGTGAGCATTTTCGACGTGTTCAACTATTTTCTTCCCGTGTTGGCCTTGAATGCCTTCTGCTCTTCCTTCATCTTCCCTTTAAGATGAACTCCAGTCCTCGTCTCAAACAAAACGTCCTCCATGTCGACAGGATACAGTGATTAGTTAAGGCAAAAATGTATGCCATCTGCCTCAGCCTTGAGAACTTGGCTAGAGTCAATGAAAGAGAGGTATCTACTTTCCACTGGGATATAACTGTGGTTAAATGTAGACAGTGGCTGGTGGGTACGATCTTTGCCACTCCAGGGAAGAAGTTTAATGAAGGATTAATGCCAACACAGAGAGAGCCAAGTGCAGGGATGGTACCCTGGATCCAGGTCCTTGATGCTGGCTATATCAAGCCCTGGACTCTTTAGGGAAGGAGACCTGAAACTGATCATTTTGTTTGAATTGCGATGTCACTTGGAACAGAGTTAAAATCATTTTCCCATCTCCAAAAGGTGAAGAAAGCCTAATTTTTCTCCACAGGCTCTTGAGCCCTCGTATCTGGTTTCTTACTCTTCACTCAAGTCCCTACCATTCATTTTATTGTTAAAGTCAAAGGTTAAGTTATAACTAGAAAACACCACTTAAGGCAATTACCTCCCTTGTATTTGCAAGGGAATCATGAAGCCTAGATATTTTTAATAGCACCTAAGATAGAGAAACTGCAAAGGGAAGGACAAGGGAATGTCAGGAGAGAATTTAAACTCTGCTACAGAATTACCTAATATCTATCTGGGCAATTACATTCTGACTAAATGAACTGCTGGGTACTAAGACACAAAAAGCAAAATGGTCTCCTGCTAAGAGAACAGCCTCTGTTCTCCACTTTCTTATTACACAAAGATAATGGTGAAAGAACAGGAAGTAAAATTAATATTTAGAAAACAGAAGTTGAGGTTTCTAACTACTGTGTTTCTGTCTGAGGAGAGAGAGATGAGGAGGGAACAGACTATAGTGAGTGTCATGATTTGAATTTTACTCTGCTATATGCCACTTTCCCATTGATTAACAGGAAGAAACAGATTATAGGAACAGCTCTCAAAATGTAGTTCCTGAGCCCCCAGCAGCATCACCTGGGAGTTCATTAAAAGGGTAAATTCTTGGGCCCTACCCCAGACAAATGGGACCAGAGACTCTGGGAGGAAGAGAGAGAGACTGCCAGAAATCTGTGCTTTAGTAAGCTAACCAGGTGATTTAGATGCATGTGAACTGCTCTAGCGTTTCAACCCCGGAAAACATGAGCATCACCTGGGGAACTTTTTCTACTCTCCAGGGAGCACGCCATACCAATTTTATCAGAATCCTTTAGGAGAGTGAATCAAGTAAGAGATATTTTTCAAACTCCATAGGCAGTTTCCAAGTTCAACCAAGTTAGAGCCATGCTTGAGGGTGTCACTCGCTCAGTATAACTGTCACCTTGGTAGAGTCCCAAACCAACTGCATTTGTTCTTTCTGGCAATGTAAGTAGCTGCCCACGTTGAGAGGTGGCAGCAAGGATGGTGCAGGATCCCAGAGAACTAGAGCCCTGCAGTGCATTGCTGTCTCAGTGTGCTCCCTGCTCTTAGATAGAAAAGCTTCTCCCTCCATTATTCCCTTCCATGCTCTTCTCTTTCCATCAAGGCACTTATCCCTATCAATATTCACCTTCCCAAGTAAAACTACAAGCATGGGGGGCAGACATTACCTTTTTGGCTCAGCATTGGTTCAGTAGTGAGTAGTTTAGTGCCTGGGATGCAGTAAAGCATGGGAATATTTGTCGGCTGACCGAAAATATTTTGACATAACCATTATCATGAAAGGACAATTGAGATTCTTCCATAGCCACTGTGTTTCAATGACTGGGCTGCCCCAAATTCCACAAGCATCCAAGGAAATGAGCTCTGGGTATAGGAATAGAATTATAAAATAGACCTTTTTAAACAGTAACATCGGAAATTGAGTCAAAACTCCTAATTTTTAATTTATTTGAATAAGCAAGTAGGTTAATCTCCTGAACCTTTCTTGTAGTCTAACCCTTTTATATTAATAAACCTTTCCTTTTTAATATAGCCAAGTCCTTCCCTCTTTTAAAATCTCACTTTAGGCAAGGTAATCTTTGTGAGGAAATTCAGGTGACCTTGGCCTATTTTCTCTGATTGTCATTCACAAAGTTCGGTTTAAGGTTCTTTCTGGCGTGGCTAAACTGATCCATCTTTTGCTTAACTGAAGAGAATTACCATGGCGGGGGGTCATATATCAGAAGCAGGTGGGAAGTATCTCGTACTTATTACCTGCCATCTTTTTCCTTAAAAATTCATTTTTCATTAAATCACTTAAATCCATAGAAGTTAATAAATTCACTCATGCATTGCATCCCTGAAGATTAGTTCATAAAGTTCAATCAGTAACTCTATGATTCGGTCTTAAAACCAGTAACAAAAACATCAGCAGCTATGAATGTATGAAAATGTTAATACATACCTTGCTCAGTTGTGATTTTACTACCAATTTGCCCTACTTTACAGGAACATGAAAATAGCTTACATAAAGCACTTCCTATAATAAGAGTTCAATACATTTTACACCCACCAAAGAAAACCAGAATGAAACCCAAAAAATGCTTAAGTCCTCACGGGCAAAGCAAAAACACTAGCCATGAAGTATCCCGAGAAACAAATTCAACTTTCCTGGTACCTTTGCATTATATTCTTTTCATTCTGTTATAATTTATGTTTAAAGTTATAAAAACCCTGATCCATATCCCTAAATAGCTTCCAGGTATTAGCCCTGACCACTCAGACCAGGGGCCAGACCACAAAGACAGAGAGAAGTCAACAGGCTTCTTCACTAAGTTAACTTTCTGAGACTGTAATGAGCACAACATGTGCTTATTTGGCCAAGGAAAAAAACAGGATGAAATATTCAATATCTTGGGTTCTAGGACCCCATGGACAGCAGGCATGCCTACATATTTAATGTCAGACAGGAATGCAAAGTATCATACATATGTACTACATGTCAACACCATTAGAGTTTAATAAAACACCACGAGAACAAGACGAGATCGCAAATCTGAAAGTAGCTTTAAAAAGGAAATAACTGGAAAGGCTCAGAAAAAAGCGTTAGTCATACCGAGCCAAGACCATACTCAATTTTTTAGAGACTATTGTCCAAAAATGTCCTACCTGCCTCAGTTCTGATGTCCACCTCAACTCTGGAATATAGAGAAAGCAAACTGGGTTTAACTTTTCACAGGACCTGCTTCCTGAGGTATTCTGACCAGCAACCTGCAGCGCGGACTTTCAGAGAACAGAGGCTTCGAGCAAACACTGAAGCATCCGGTGCCCGCAGGTGTTGACAATATAGAGACGACACACACCTGTGTCTAAGTAGGCCTGTTTCCACTATGGGGAACAGGCTCTATGACAGAGGGGGAGGCCCTTCCTGCACAACTGAGTCAACTTGCTCATTCCATCCTGCTTCTGACTCAGCAAGCCTGATTGCTTTCCATTCCCTTTCTTGTTCATGTCACCATCCAGCATTATGGGAGACAATGACACTTCTACTCAAATTGTGGTCCATAGACCAGCAGCACATATATCACCAGGGAACTTATTGGAAATGCAGAGGCTCAGGCCCCACCCCATCTGCTGAGTCAGAACCTGCTTTGTACTTAGGTCTCTGGGTCTTTTCCTTTTTTTTTTTTTTCATTTATTTATTGTGATAAGATACATATAATGTAAAATTTACCATTTTAACCATTTTTAACTGTAACACCTCAGTGCTATTAAATACTCTCATAATATTGTGCAACCATCATTACCCTCCATCTCCATCATCTTGCAAAGCAGGAACTCCATACCTATTAAGAAAGAACTTCTGGAGCGCCTGGGTGGCTCAGTGGGTTAAAGCCTCTGCCTTCGGCTCAGGTCATGATCCCAGGGTCCTGGGATCGAGCCCCGCATCCGGCTCTCTGCTCCACAGGGAGTCTGCTTCCGCTTCTCTCTCTGCCTGCCTCTCTGCCTGCTTGTGATCTCTGTCTGTCAAATAAAATAAATATAAAATAAAAAATATATATAAAATTAATACATATATAAAGTAAATAAAAAAAGAAAGAAAGAACTTCTTATTCCTCCAGCCCCTGACAATCACCACTCTACTTTCTGTCTCTACAATTTTAACTACTCTAGATATCTCCTATAAATGAAATACCCAGTCTTTGTCTTTTTTGACTTGCTTATTTCATTTAGCATTATGTCTTCAAGTTTCATCCATGGTGTAGTGTATGTCAGAATATCCTTCCCTTTTAAGGCTAAAAATATTCCATTATGTGTATGTATCATATTATGCTCAGCCTCTCCTCTGTCAGTGGCCACTAGGATTGCTTCCACATTTATCTATTGTGAATAATGCTGCTATGAACATGGGTGTACAAATATCTCTTCAAAACCACACTTTCAATTATTTTGGGCTTATACCCAGAAGTGGAGTTGCTAAATCATATGGCATTTCTATTTTTAATTTGTTGAGGAACTGCTATATTTCTTTCCATAGAAGCTTTACCATTGTACATGCCCAAAAGCAGTGCACAAGGGTTCTAATTTCTTCACATTCTTGCCAACACTTCTATTTTGGGGGGTAGTTCTTCATAGTAGCCACCCAAACGGGTATGAGGTGGTATCTTTTTGTAGTTTTGATTTGCATTTCCCTAATAATCAGTAATATGGACATCTTTTCTTGGGCTTACTAGCCATAGGAATGTCTTCTTTGGAAAAATATCTATTCTAGTCCTTTGCATGTTTTAATCATTTGTTGTGTTACATTTTAGGAGTTCTCTATAAATTCTGGACATTAGTCCTTTGTCTGATATATGGCTTGAAAATATTTTCCCATTCCGTGAATTGCCGTTCCACTCTATTGATACTGTCCTTTGATATACAAATTTTTTTTTAAATTGATGAACTCGTTTTGCTATTTCTTCTGTTACCCATGCCTTTGATATCATACCCGAAACACCACTGCCAAATCACATAATGAAGCTTTTGACCTATATTTTTTTCTAAGAATTTTATAGTTTGAGGTCTTACATTTAGGTCTCTGATCCATTTTGAATTAATTTTTGTATATGTTATTAGGTAAGAGTCTAACAACATTCTTTTGTATGTGGATATCCAGTTTTCCCAGCACCAGTTGTTCATAAGAAGGTTTTTCCCCATTGACTGGTCTTGAAACCCTGGTCGAAGATCATTTGACCCTGTATCTGAGGGTTTATTTCTAGCCTCTCTATTCCATTGGTCTATCTGTCTGTCATTATGCTAGTACCACATTGTTTGGATTACTATAACTTTGTAGTAGGTTTTGAAATTAGGAGGGATGAGTCCTGAAGATTTGTTCTTTATAAATCTTGAGGGTCTTTTGAGATACCATGTGAATTTTAGTATCATTTCTCTATTTCTGCAAAAGAACCCACAAAAAATTCACTAGACTTTTGACAGGAATTGCATTGAATCTGAAGATCACTTTGAGAATTGATATTTTAACAATATGAAGTCATCCAATCCGTGAACATGAGATGTGCTTCCATTTATTTGTCTTTATTTTTTTTAAAAGCTTGTGTGTCTTTTTTTTTTTTTAAGATTTTATTTATTTATTTGACAGAGAGAGATAACAAGTAGTCAGAGAGGCAGACAGAGGGGGAGGGGAAGTAGACTCCTTGCTGAGCAGAGAGCCTAATGTGGGGTTCCATCCCAGTACCCTGAGATCATGACCTGAGCAGAAGGCTCAGGCTTCTGCTCAGGTCATGATCTGAAGGCAGAAGACTTAACCCACTGAGCCACCCAGGAGTCCCTATTTCTTCTTTAATTTCCTTTAGCAACCCTTTATGGTTTTCATTGTACAAATCTTTTACCTCCTTGGTTAAATTAATTCCTAAGTATTTTATTCTTTTTGATGCTATTATAAATTGAATTGTTTTTGTAATTTCCTTTTCAGATTGTTCATTTTAATACATAAAAATGTAATGATTTTTTTCTGTTTGTTTCATATTCCTCTATTTTGCTTACTGAATTCATTTTTTAATTCTAAAAGTTTGTGTCTCTGTGTGTAATCTTTAGAATTTTCTACATGTAAGATCATATCATCTACAAACAGAGATAATTTTACTTCTTCCTTTCCAGTTTGTACAACTGTTTCTTTTCCTTGCCTGATTGCACTGGCTAGCACTTCCAGTACCGTGCTGAATAGAAATGGTAAAAGTAGACATCCTTGTCTTGTTCCTCTCCTTAGAGGAAAAACCTTGACTTTTACCATTAAGCATGATGCTTGTTGGGGGCTTTTAAGATGCCCATCAACAGACGAATGGATAAAGAAGATGTGGTATATATATACGATGGAATACTATGCAGCCATCAAAAGAAATGAAATCTTACCATTTGCGACGACATGGATGGAACTAGAGCGTATTATGCTTAGCGAAATAAGTCAACTGGAGAAAGACAACTACCACATGATCTCCCTGATATGAGGAAGTGGAGATGCAACGGGTTGGGAGTTAAGGTGGTAGGAAAAGTAAAAATGAAAGAAGATGGGATCGGGAGGGAGAAAAACCAAAAGAGACTCTTAATGTCATAAAACAAACTGAGGGGGGTGGGGGGAAGAGGGGTTGGGTGAGGGTGGTGGGGTTACATCATATGTTTAAATAAAGCTTAAATAAAGTAAAAAAAAAAATTATTATTATTGTATTATTATTATAAATAGTCATTTACTTCTATCCTTATTTTGTTGAATGTTTTTTTATTATAAAAGTGTGTTGAATTTTATTGAATGATTTTTTTTTGCATCAGTTGAGATGATCATATGGTTTTTTCCTTCATTCTGTTTATATAATGTATTGGTTGACTTTCATACATTGATACATTCTTTGCATTCCAGGAATAACCACTTAGTTTGGTATGTAATCTTTTTACTACATTGCTATTATTGGTTTGCTATTATTTCGCTTGGGGTTTTTTGCATCAATGTTCATAAGGAATATTGATCTGTAATTTTCTTTTCTTATCGTGTCTGTCTGGCTTTGGTTATCAGGGTAATGCTCACAAAGTGGGTTAGAAAGTGTTACCTTTTCTTTAAATTTTTGGAAAAGTTTGAAAAATGTTGGTATTTAAAATATGTGGTAGAATTCACCAGTGAAACCATCAGGTCCAGAGTTTTTATTTCTTGGGAGATTTTTTTGGAGTACTATTTCAATCTCCTTACAGTTTATAGGTCTATTCAGATTTTCTGTTTCTTCTTGATTTAATCTTGGTAGGTTTTGTATTTCTAGAAATTTGTCCATTTAATCTAGGTTATCTAATTTGTTAGTATAACATTCACCACAGTACTCTCTTACAATCTTTTCTATTAATTTCTATGGAATCAATAGTAATGTACTCATTTTAGTAATTTGAGTCTTCTCTCCTTTTTATTTTAGTCAATTATTATTATTTATTATTATATAATAATAATAGTTATTATTTTTTTCCTGGGACTTTTTGGATCTTTACATCCATATCATTCATTAAACTTTGGAAGTTTTCTGCCATTATTTAGTTAATTATTTGTCCATTATTTTGTCTTTTCAAATAATTTCAAAATTATTTTTCTTTTCAAAGCTTTTTAAGCTTTTGTCTTTATTAATTTTCTCTATCACTTTTCTATTCTCCATTTCATTTATTTTTGTTCCAATTTTCATTTTCTTCTTTTTGTTAGCTTTAGTTTTAGCTTTTTCTTCTTTTTCTAGTTCCTTAAGTTGTAAAGTAAGGTTGTTGATTTGATATCTTTTTTTTAACATGAGCATTTGTAGCTATAAATTTTCCCTTTTGTGCTGCTATTGCTGCATCCTGTAAGTTATGGTATGTTGTGTTTTCATTTTAATTCATCTCTAAGGATTTTAAAACTTCTCTTTTGATTTCTTTTTGATACATTGGTTGTTTAAGAGTGTGTTGTTTAATTTCCCCAAACTGGTGAATTTTCCAGTTTTATTTATCTTATCAATTATTACTTCTTATCATTGGGGTCATAAAAGATACTTTGTATGGGGGTGCCTGGGTGGTTCAGTGGGTTAAGCCTCTGCCTTCAGCTCAGGTCATGATCTCAGTGTCCTGGGATCAAGCCCCACATCAGGCACTCTGCTCAGCAGGGAGCCTGCTTCCCCCTCTCTCTTTGTCTGCCTCTCTGCCTACTTGTGATCTCTGGCTGTCAAATAAATAAATAAAATCTTTTTTAAAAAGATACTTTGTATGGCATTTATATTTTTGTATCTACTGAGACTTAATTTGTGGTCTAACATAGAGACTACCTTGAGAAAAATGTCCCATTTCTTCTCAAGTGTCTCATTTCTTATCAGATATGCATTTGAAAAGCATGTGTGTGATCCTTTGGTGGGTAGTGTGTTCTGTGTTTGTCTGTTAAACCTAGTTGTTTTATTGTGTTAAGCCCTCTATTTCCTTACTTATGCTCTGTCTGATCATTCTATCCATTACTGAGAGTAGGATATTGATGTAGAACAGTTGATCTTTCTCTTTAATTCTATTAGTTTTTGCTTCATATATTTTAAGGTCTGTTCTTATGTGCATAAATTTTTTTAATTTTTAAATATTTTTGACGTATTGAAGCTTTTATTAATATATAATTTTCTTCTTTGTCTCTTTACCTTTTTTATTTAAAGTCTATTTTGTCTGATGTCAGTATAGCCAGCCTTCCCCTTTTCTCCTACATTACTGTATTTTTTCCTGCATTAATGTCTTCTTTTGTATTTTGTAGTAATTTGTAGTATTTACATGGTTTATAATAAAATGTTTAAATTCCTTTCCATCTCTTTTTGTGTATAATGTATAATTGTTTGCTTTGTTGTTAGCATGGGGATTACATTAACATTCTAAAGTTATAACATTCAAATTTGAATTTATACCAGCTTGACTTCAATAAAATACAAAATCTCTGATCCTTTACACATATATATCCTCACCCCTTTCCACTGTTGATATCATAAATTTGCATCTTTATGCATCGTGTGCCCTACAAATAAACTAATAATTCTTTTAAATGCATCAGTCTCTTGAATTATGTGGAAAATAGAATTTGTAATTATAAATCAAAGTCACAAAAATATTAGCTTTTAGACTGATAATTGCTTTTTAAAAATATGTATAAGTATTAAATCATGTAGAAAACAAAAAAGTGGAGTTACACATTATTGTTACAATAATACTTTTGTCTTTGTCTTTTGGAAGTTAGATTATAATGTTTTCAGTATGGTCTCTTTGAATCATCTTACTTGGAGCTCATGGAGCTTTTTGGATGTTTACATTCATATCTTTCATCAAACTTTGGAAGTTTTCAGCCATTATTTATTCAAACATCCCCTGTCTCTTCTCTTTCTGGGATTCCCAAAATGCATATCAACATACATATTTGATGCACTTAATATACCATCTGATGGTGTCCCATAGGCCCTTAGGCTCTGTTGATTTTTCTTCATTCTTTTTTCTTTCTGTTCTTCAGGCGTGGTAATTTCCATTATCCTATCTTTAAGTCTGCTGATTCTTTCTGTTCAAAACTATCTTTGAATCCTACTAGCTGAATTTTGCATTTGAGTCAATGTATTTTTCAGCTCCAGAATGGCTTTTGTTTTCTTTTAAGTCTTTCTTTCTATACTGATATTTCCTTTTTCTGCATACATTATTTGCTTGATTTTTCTTACATCTTCTTTTAGTTTTTTGAGCATCTTTAAAACAATTGTTTTAAAGTCTTTGTCCAATATATCTGCCATCAGGTCTTTTTCAGGGGCAGATTTTGTCAATTTATTTGTTTCCTTTGAATGAGTCATACTTTCCCAGTTTTTGTTCTGTTTTGTTTTGTATGCCTTGTGATTTCTTTGTTGAGCACTGGACATTTGAGTCTAATAACGTACTTTAAATTCTCCACTTCCCCAGAGTTCATGGTTTTTTGACATTTTATTTTGTTTTCTGCACTGTTGAAGGCTCTCTGTGCCTAAGATCAGCCCAAGGTATAAATTTAAGATCTTTATAGGTTGTTTCTGAGCTCCTCCCTTCTAATTTTCCCCATATATGCAATTGTTTTTTAATATCCCAGTCTTTAATGTTTGGCTCGCAAGAGAGGAAAAAGAGTAATATGAAGGGAGAAGGGAAAGGTGCCTTTCCTTTAAGTCACCTGGAAGTCAGTTTAGCCAGAGAAGGAGGGGCTTACAACAATGGGGAGAAGTACAGCAAATGATCATTCATCTCTTTGCACCTCTCTGATTGGAAGCAATTAGAGTTATTAGAGCACAGATTCCCAATATTTGGAAGACAGGGTCCTTTTTGCCCTCCGTGGTTCTTGAAAACTCTGTGCAGATTGGTTATTTTCCATGAACATGTGCATGCCACATGACTGGGACTGGAGATGGGTTATCCCTTACTCTTCTAGGAGCTGTTATTGACCAAAACTATCCACAATTTACCATCTAAGCTTTCCCTTAGAAGCTGCAAGACTTCAATGGACTCCAGAGTTCCAAAACAGTTACATTAGAAAGATCCTTCCTGGGCAATCATTGTCTAGATAGAAAGACAGATTCCTAGTGTTTCTCAGTCTGCCATCTTTCCTGAATCCTCTCTGAATCTGGGTGATCTTTATGCGATTTGAATTTGGGAAGGCTGCTCTGAGTCACATTTGGCTCACCATTTGCTACAGGTCCTTTTCTGAGCACATTTTCTCCATCTCCAGGCTTGGATGGAAACTGGCCTTCCTCTCGATGGTGATACTTTGTAACTCCTCCTAAGCAAAGTTTGCCCATTGTTACCTGCCTTTGGATATCAGGGACAAAGATCGCTTTGTTATGTAAATACTACTCTATTCAGTGCCAGTTCTGTGCCCATGCACTGTTACATGCTGATACATCATTTACTTCATCTAAATGTAACCATGAGCTCGTATAAGAAATGCTGTTAATATTTCTATTTTGTAGAAGAGGAAATCAAGCTTTGTAATCTCCTAAGTTCACTCAGCTAGTAGGTGTCAGCAGGGATATGAACTTGAGTATATATCCAAGTCCAGAGGCATTACCACTATTGCCTCTCTCCCCATGCCCACTCCAAATTGAAGTTTGTTACCTCCCCTGCAACAACTCCATTGCCCTTTGCATTCATTTCTATTACTGCCATAACAGATTACCACAAATTTAGCAGCTAACAACAATACATATTTATTACCTCACAGTTCTGTAGGTCAGAAGTCCCAGGGTGGTAGACTGATTTCTCTTTTCCTTGTTTCACTTGGCTAAAATCAAAGCCATGGCTCTGGAGGAGAACCTGCTTACCAACTCATTCTTACCAACTCATTTAGGTTACTGGCTGGATTCAATCCCATGTGATTATAGAATGGAGGTCACTATTTTCTCATTAGAGGTTAGCCAAGGGTCATTGTAGAGGCCTCTACATTCCCCAGTTTGTGGCCCCCTCATCTTCAAAGTCAGCAATAGTTGGTTGAGTCCTTCTCATTCTTTGGATCACTCCAATTTCCCTTTCAGCCTCATCTCTCCTATTCTCAGATGCACTCCACTTTTAAGGACCCATGTAATTAGATTGGACTCACCTTGAAAATCAAGGATAGTCTCCATATTTTAAGTCCCTTAACCTTAATTTGATCGGCAAAGCCCCCTTTGTCTTGTTGTACAGCCTATTTCCACATTTTAACTTTTAGGCCATGGACTTCTTTGGGCAACCTTTCTGCCTAGCATACCTCCAAGGTCACACCACTTAATTATATCACCACTTTCTCTTCTTGTCATGTTACTAATATTTTCAACTTTTCCATATAGTCACTTAAAATTGTGGAGTCTAACTCTCTGACATTTTCCTCCTATCTCATTCATAACACCACCCTGAGATATATTAGTGATCACTCTGGTGACCTTCTTTCTCTCTACCAAGGATTTTTACCTCCAAGCCACATTTCATGGTCACACTTGGTTGTGCTGCTGACAGTGGGGAACCTGTAATAATAGGTAGAAAATTGTTCCCAGATGCATATGGGGCTAGATTTTGATGACAAAATTACTGACTTTTATTTGATAGGTTATGTATGCAAAATGAATTAAAATCAAATTTTAAAAGGATGAACAATACCTGGTAACAGAGATATGATTATACAGCAACCGTCAAAACATGTCAGTAAACTGGTTTAAAAAAAAATCAAGGGTAAACAATTTCATAGACTTGGATGTCAGAGTTGAGTAGAAAGAAATATGATTTTAGAATGAAACCTTTTAACAGTCCTATGGAATGACAGGAATTGATTTTGGCATCAAAATGTGAATTCCCTTGCTGCTTTTAAAAACATATTAAGCAGGAGATTAGTACTAAATTTGGTTACATCAATATGATTTTAGAGAGAAGGAGTATGATTTACCTGCTATATAAAACACATTTTCCCCATTAGGGATAGGGAAATGGACCATTCTCCCAATGAAGTCATGTATGATCTCAGTTAAGGAGGAGCTGTGGAGATGCTGTCATACATAATGCAGAGTTAGGAGGATGATCCATTTTTCTCTGTGGGTTGTTGCTGGATCCACCATAGCTGTAAAAGACAACCCCTCCCACTGTCCTTAGAGTGCCGGAAAACTGCCAGCTGGGAACCTTTGCATTTTATAATAGGAAAAAGGACATCTTTTAAAAATGAAGTTTTTATAAATTACTTGTAAAAATAAAATATCCATGTCTCAAAGCTTTGTTTTTTAATTTGGCTTAACGTTACTTCCCTGAATCCAACCACACACCCAAATAATTCATAAAGTGCATAACACGGGGTTCTTATTAAAATTTTACATAGTGTGGAGAGTGTCCTGATTTGTTAGGTTTGGAGTAATGGTCAGAAATATGAATGTTTAATAAATACCCCCTCTAATCTTGGTGAGAATCATAAGTGGATCCTGTTTTGGATAATACTGTTCAAATGCTCCTTGTCCCAGATGTCATATTGAACTATGGAAAGAAAGAGGAAAAAGGGAAATAAAAGGGTAAATGGGAAACAGCTTCAACTTTAACCTTCAAAAGAAATTTTTCTCTTGCCTTCCCTTTCCCCATTCCTTCCCATCTCCCAGACTAACAATCAAACTAAATTTTAAAATTTTTAAAGTTAAATTTTGTTTTTCATTAGGAATTTATAGTTGCTAGAAATCTGTAGGCTCTAAAAGTCCTTCAGTGATTCAGGTGGAAATGTCTCTAAGGGCTAAATAAGAGCCAAAGTTTGAGCCATGTCCCCCAAATCTCCCTGAAATGGGATTCTATCCAACTGGATACAATAGTAGTTTATTCTCTTCTCGTTCTTCTTACAAAAAGTCGCTAGGATGTCAAGAGAAAAAAATTATATGTTCTCAGTGAATGGTCATCCTAATCATTTCAAAATGCAAATGCTTATAGGAATTTGGAGCAGTGGTGATAATCACAAATCACCAATGACAATGTGGTCATTGAAAAATCATTGGAGCCATCTACCCTTTCAAGAGTTTTAATTTGCAATCAAGTCAAGAGCTATTCTAGTGAAGCAAGAAGCTGTTTGAGGAACAGAAGTTCAACCCAAAGTGGGAAAATAACACAGTAAGGGTGACATGAAAAGTATCCAGTAGCCTAACATGCGAAGTCAATATCTCAAGTTTTGCAAGTTCTTGCACATTAGGCCACCCTGATGAATCTCCTTCAGGTAGTCTTTCTCAGACAAGTGACTTAAATACTTTTAATGAAATATAAAACTGAACAAAGGAAGTAATCCTTCAGTCTTAACAATACTGTACTTAATTTCAATGATATTTTTAAAATGTATTGAGTACCTGTTGCATGCAAGCTCCATGCTATGAGGTTGGGAATGCAAGATTATATAACTAATAAGACATGGTTAGATGGGGTTTACAATCCAGTAAGGATCTAGCTGTGAGTAAAATATTTCCCAGACAGGAATAGGAGGAATATGACATGAAATGAGAATAAAGAAAGAAAAGGAACAAACATTTCTTTAGTGCTTCCTCCATATCTGGCACTGTCCTAAGTTCTGTGCATTTGTTATTTATTGTTGGTTAAATACATGGTTATTTTTCCATCATTTCCTAGAGCCAGATTGTCCTTCTGGGTCAGAAGGGTTGATTACTCCTCAACTGACTGGAGGGAACATGGTTAAAAACCATCTTCTTTCTCGATTGCAAAAGAATTAGTTTCCAGACTAACAAAATATGTTCCAACAATGTATGAAAAAATAGATAACCTGTCTCTTTCCTTACTCATGATAGTCAAGACAGTTTTCTGTTTTGTCACTCATAATTGTAAATAATTAGAAATTCTGCTTCACTGGACACCAAATCTACTGACAGCATTAATAACAGGTAGAATTTCTTGAATGCTGGACAACTCCCATCTTATTTCATCTCTACCTATGAAGTAGGAAAGATTATTCTCATTTTACAGGTGATGAAACTGAAGCTTAAGAAATTGAGTAACTTGTCCATGGTTCTATAATTAGAAAGTGTCAAGCTGAGAATCAAATCCATATTGCTGACTCCAAAGCCTGTGCCTAACCACTCTGACATATCACCTTAATATACTATATGTTATGTATATGACTATTTCAAAATAGTAGTAATAGAAAAATGATACCCAGGCCTGAGATTGGTTCACTCCTGACATCTGCTAGTATGTAAAGGAAATTCTTTACTGTATGGCCATCATTTTCCCCATGAAACAAATAAACAACAAAAATCACCTTTAGTTTCTTGAAGACTTCCTCATTTCTGCATATATGGCTTGTTTTATTATAAAATATCTCCTTATGGGACGCCTGAGTGGCTCAGTTGGTTAAGCGGCTGCCTTCAGCTCAGGTCATGATCCCAGCATCCTGGGATCGAGTCCCGCATCAGGCTCCTTGCTCGGCGGGGAGCCTGCTTCTCCCTCTGCCTCTGCCTACCACTCTGTCTGCCTGTGCTTGCTTGCTCTCTCTCCCTCTCTGTCAAATAAATAAATAAAATATTTAAAAAAATATATCTCCTTATAAAAAAAAAGCTTTAGTTAGTATCTAAATAGCCCCAAAACAAATGCAGATATCAAAAGAAAAAAACACAATCTGTTCTCAGGTCTGTTACTTCATACTCATAATGCCCAGAGGGTTCTCCTGGTATCCTGTTTCCTTACAAAATAGGTGTTCTCCAATGTAGTACCTAATGTGAAGTCAGGGTGAAACTAAGCCTTGCCTTGACATAAAAGTGCATCAGCACCTAGCCCCAACCCCAGAGCTTGTGTCTTGAATTTTCCTACACTCTCTTCTCTTCAAGCCAAAAGCCTGTGCTACAGGGGCATAGTTAAGTTTGAATCTGTACCACATTTCTGCACTCCCTCTGGATATAGGCTTTTTGGAAAGAAACTAGTTCTCCCTCTCCTTTCTCCAAAGTATGAAACTGGGTACACTGAGCACAGAACTATGCAGTCTTTTCATTCCTCCTTACACCTCCTGGAGACATGATGCTACTATTTTTTAAAATCACGAGGTCTTAAGCTACAGGATCCCAGGTTTTGAATGCAATCACTGACCACCTACTTAAGTCAGAGGCAAAGTGGAAAATATGAATAGAACTAAGCAATTTAACATGCTGCTTCCACTTCCAAATTATTGAGAGAGTAAACTTGGTAATACTTACTTACCTCTCCAGATGAGACAATTAATAACAAATTTTTGGCTTTTTATGAAATTCCAAAACCCAAAGGAAATTAATGTTTTATATTCTACTTGCATTGCACAAATTAATGGGCTTCCTTGTTCAGAATAAGCAATGAGGACTTTGTCCTAATTGGGAGGAGTCCAAAATGTTGTGAAAATTTTTTTCTGGTCCCTCTTCAATTCATTTTAATCTTTGTCTATTGCATGGTCTTGAAAACTAATTTTCTGAAAGGGCAGCTTTATATATTATTATGATTTTCTCAACTAATCTTTCTGTGTGGGCTATAAAGTAAAAAACTGGTTGATTACAAACAGGCAAATAATAATTTCTCTTATGGCAATTACTTCTTTTCATTAAATACATTGCTCTGTAAATTATACTTGACCTTCTCATTACTCAAAATGAAAGCCCTTAAGGTCTTCAATACCCCTTGGATATAAACACCCTTAAATACCTTGGAACAATATATTCTGTTGCTTTTCCAAAATGGTAATAATAATAATAATAATAATAGAATGAACTCATTTAATTAGACAAAATACTTTATCAGTTAATCCAAATGGTGAAACCTAACCCTTTTCTCCTGTTATTTTTTATTTCTTTATTTTTTTAATTCTTTATTTAAATTCAACTTAGTTAACCTATTCTGTAATTACTAGTTTCAGAGGTAGAATTCAGAGATTCATCAGCTGCATATCACACCCAGTGCTCATTACATCAAGTGCCCTTTCTAATGCCCATCACCCAGTTATCCCTTACCCCTACCTACCTCCACTCCAGCAATCCACAGTTTGTTTCCTATGATTATGAGTCTCTTACAGTTTGTCTCCCTCTCTGTTTTTATCTTATTTTATTTTTCCTTCTCTTCCCCTAGGTTCATCTATTTTGTTTCTTAAATTCCACATATGAGTAAAATCATATGGTGTTTATCTTTCTCTGACTTATTTCACTTAGCATAATACCCTCTAGTTCTATCCACATCTTTGCAAATGACAAGATTTCATTCTTTTTGAAAGCTGAGTAGTATTCCACTATATATATTCCACCATATAATATATATATATTACATCTTCTTTTTCCATTCATCTGTTGATGAGCATCTGGGCTCTTTCCATAGTTTGGCTATTGTGAACATTGCTGCTATAAACATGGGGGTGCAGGTGCCCCTTTGGATCACTACATTTATACCTTTCAGGTAAATACCCAGTAATTAATTGATGGGTATAGGGTAGCTCTATTTTTAACTTTCTGAGGAAACTATACACTGTTTTTCACAGTGCCTGTACCAGTTTACATTCCCACCAATAGTATAAGGGGGTTCCCCTTTCTCCACATCCTTACCAGCATCTGTTATTTCCTGAGTTGTGACTATTACACATTCTGACAGGTATAAAGTGATATCTCATTGTGGTTTTGATTATATTTCCCTGATTCCAAGTGATGTTGAGAACTTTTTCATGTGTCTGTTGGCCATTTATATGTCTTCTATGGAAAAATGTATATTCGTGTTTTGTGCCCATTTCTTGACTGGACCTTTTGGTTTTTTGGGTATTGAGTTTGATAAGTTCGTTATAGATCTTGGATATTAGCCCTTAATCTGACAAGATTTGCAAATATCTTCTCCCATTCCATAGTTGTCTTTTAGTTTTGTTGGTTGTTTCCTTTGCTGTGCAAAAGTTTTTATCTTGATGAAGTCCCAATAATTCATTTTTTGCTTTGTTTCCCTTGCCTTTGGAGATGTGTCTAGCAAGAAGTTGCTGCAACCAACATCAAAGAGTTTGCTGCTTGTGTTCTCTTCTAAGATTTTGATGAATTCCTATTTCACATTTAGGTTTTTCATCCATTTTGAGTTTATTTTTGTGTGTGGTGCACAACAGTGATCCAGTTTCCCAACACCACTTGTTGAAGAGATTATTTTTATTTTTAAGTTACCTTTTAAAGAAATCCAGAATCCCTCTCCCATTCTCTCTCTCTCTCAAATAAATAAATAAATAAATAATCTTTTTTAAAGAATTTAAAAATAAAGAGGAATTGACCAAAACATGGAAATGAATTAACCTTAATAATAATTTTTGCTTTTCTAAGCTAAAAATATGTGTGTACTCTATTATACAATATTAACCTACAGTTCCTTTTGCCTAGGAACTGTTAGTCTTGACAACTTCTAAAGTGTTAAACTTGTAATTTTCACCTATTTGGCTCTTAATAAAGGCCTATGGAGATGGCTGGCTATTACATATGTATTGTTTCACTAATTTTTAAGATTTCCTTACCTACCATGACTTTGGAAGGCAGTAAATTGTCATAAAACACACAACTTTTGGTTAGATCTGTTTTCTATCCCAAGTAAGAAAAATCCTCATATGTCATAAAACATTACCAGAAATTCTCTACATAGTCTCAATATTGTTATTTGTCCTGTGCTTTATATATCTACCTGTTTCTGAAATCTTACATAAAAAGTCCTAAAATATCAGCAACATCACCTGATTAATATAGGCCCATTCATCTCTTCCTGCTCTACATGCTCACAGACTCTGAGTTCCACTTGAAGTATAAGAAAAAAAATCCTAGATCTTTCCATGTATCTGTACTGGGCACTTCATGGGTGATCAATAAATGCTTGCTCACCAGTTGGTTTTCTAAGGAGTCAGGGGTAAATTATTCAGAGAGCAATCTCACATCTCCCCCACCCAGAGTCAGTTGTTAGTCACTGCTATTTTTTAATATTTTAAAATATTTTCTTAGACAAAGGATTGCAATAATACTCACCCTTTCCTCCCCTGAATCACACTGAAACCTAGAGGAATTTGATTAATGGCTAGCATCATGGGACCTTAATATATGTCATACTAACTGATTTTTAGGTGATACTTGAGCTGTAAATATGTATTATACTTACATATCCCTTAGGATTATAAAGGTGGACCTATATACTTTAAATTCTTCCAACACTGTTTCTGAAATATGGCCTAAAATAAATAAATGAGGCACTTTAAAGAGAATTATTTCTATTCATTGAAGTATGATATGTAATAGCAGAAATTTGGAGATAATCAAAAGCTCATTGATAGAGAACTAGTGTACCCATTCCATGGAATATGCCATGTAGCCCTGAATATGAATAAGGCAAATCTGTGTGTATTCTTATGTCATGTTGTCCATGACATAATATATAATCAATAAGAAGAACGTATGAATGGGGACGCTTGGGTAGCCCAGTTGGCTAAGCATCTAACTCTTGGTTTTAGATCAGGTCATGATCTCAAGGGCTGTGAGATCGAGCCCCATCTCAGGCTCCACACTGGGCGTGGGGCCTGCTTAAGATTCTCTTCCTCTCCTTTTGCCTCTCCCCCCTCTAAAAACTTAAATAAAATAAATAAAATTTTAAATTAAAAAAATTACCTTTTTAAAGACAGCAAAATGTTTAATAAGGGTAGTCTTAGACAAGCATTATCTACCTATTGCCATCCTACCAGAAGACATTGTCTACACAGCTTCGTCCTTTATATATTTGTTTCGTTTTCCCAGTTTAATAATTCTGAAGAGACATGTGGCCCTACGGCCATGTTTAACGGACCTTTCTTTTTCCAGTGTGGGAGACCACTAAACAGAGAATGACTTAGAGTAAGCATTGATTGGTTTAGGTCCAAAAATGAATCTTAGATCCATTATTTACAAGTCCAGGCTTTTGGTTTCAGGAATAGAAAACTATCAAAGCCACCTAAAGTCAAGGGAAGGATATTGTTAGAATATAGATCATACTCCTAAATGAATCACAGCTGGAGTCCTGAGAAGAGCTGGTTGGAGCTATGAAACTATTGGAGACCCAGCCCACTGCCTTCTCTGCTCCCCTCTATCTCTCACTTGACTTCTCCATTTTCTACTTTATTCTCTTCTCTGCAAAATAGTTTCCTCTTCTTTTTCATGGTTTTGATGCCCAGTAACTCATTTGCACATGACTTTTCTCACGGTAAAATCTACTCAGACCTGGGCTCCATGGGACCTTTTAGCTTCTCATAATTCTTGGATCTCTTGTTTATAACAGATCACAAGAATTAAATGGGATAACACTTTGCTTAAAAGATTCTCATGTTTCTTAGACTGTGGACTCTGAGAAATAAACTGAGGGTTTTGGAGGGGAAGGAGGGGAGCCTGGTGGTGGGTGTTAAGGAGGGCATGTATTGCGTGGAGCATTGGGTGTGGTGCATAAACAATGAATCCTTGAACACTGAAAAAATTAAATTAAATTAAAAAAA
>RCUC01120885.1:0-26253 GCA_003697995.1 Taxidea taxus jeffersonii
GGAAAGAGCAGCCCACCGTGCTGACTGGTGCTGCTTTTGGGTTCAGTGGGTGGTCCTCACGTCTGTGGTCCCTCCCGGTGTCCACATCTGGGCTGCCCTAATCTAGCATCTCGGTTTTTAAATTCAGGATTCAACCAATCCAGCTCTCCACCTGGTTAGTACCTAAGAGCCAAAGACAGGTGTTTGAAAATCCTAATAGTACAGATATCAGAAGAAGAACGGCGTGCATAGGATCACAGACCTTGAAGTAGCATTTGATGAGCCTTGGCACTGTGCCTGAGTTCCGGTTCTAGGGGTAAACAGACAGCTTCAGCAGATAATTCCATCAGCTCAAAGAGTCTGAATTCTCCATGGGGCCCACTAACCTGCTCTCCCCAGCAAGCCTCCGCCACCCAGTCCAGGGCTAGAACCTTCACAGTGATGCCTAGATGCCCTCTCCAGAGCCGAGGCTGGCTTTCTCTTCTCCCCTTTTCTCTCTTCTCTGCATCGATCCCTTTGGAACAGAGCCTAGGCTTCGGGGTGTCGCATCAGGCCACAGTCTTTGAGATAGCTGACTTGGCTTCTCTCCCGCCGTTGCTACCCCGTCTTTAACCCCGGCAGTGCTGGGATGCCACTGGGAACCCGGAGAGCCCCTCTGATGGACTCCTTCCAGCAGAAGTTGGCGCAGACCGCAGGAAAATGAAATCTGCATGCCTGCTTTGCTGTTTGTTCTTATGTCAGACAAGACTCTCCTGCTCCCGCACAGTCTCTTTTCCTCTTGTTTAATCCTCAGAGGAAACAGAAGCTTTGCAAGCTTTCTGGCAACCACTGTCCTTTTAGGAACCCTTCATGTGCTTGAATGCTATTAAATGACTCTTCAGACTTTCCTTCTCCAGACTAAATAATCTCCAGTCTCTTGGCCTTTTCTTGTTGCCCAGTCGCAGAGACCAATTTTCTAGCCATTTCATCATTGTGCTCCTCTCTGGCTGTGTTCCAGTTTCTCCGTGTCCCCACTGAAATGTAAAACTTGGAACACGGTACAACCTGACCAGTAGGCTAAGTCATACGAATGTAAGAAGTCGTCCTCAGGAGGAAAAACTAAAACTTGGCTGGTTTCCCGACGGCAGTGATAATTTGAGAGTGTTTTCGAGAATTAGAAAATGCAGGAGATCCATCCATGTGGAGAGCGATCTGATGAAAATGTCCTTAATTTAAAAAATCAAAATAGCATTAATAATCCATGAAGAGTCATAATGGTGATGATGATTTTTAGGGGCAAAATAATCACTGATGTGTGGCTTTTACTAGGTGTCCCTGGTTCCTAGTGAGTTCCATCATTTCCACATAGACATCTCTACTTGGGCGGTCCCATGAGTACCTCCCACTCCCATGAGTATCAGAACCGAAATCATGGTTGCTGCCCTCCGAGTATCTCTGTGTCCTTAGCTCCCAAGGTCAGTGGAGCCATGATCCACTCCCCACGCAAGCCTGGAACCTTACATCCTTCTCTCTCTCTCTCTCCAGCCACCCATTTCCCATTCAACCCCCAGTCCCATTGATTCTGCCTCTTCTGTGTCCCTGAAATCCAGCCCCTTCTGCCACCACCACTGCCTCCTCTCACAGCCTGCAGAGTGCTTGCCCTACGGGGCAGGTCTGAGCTGTGGGGGCAGGATCGGTCCCAGGACCATGGCTTCCCAGCTGCCTGCGTGACCCTGGGGAGGACCGTTCATCTCTGTGAGTCTTCTTCCATTGTAGCAAAGGAGCACTGGTCTCTTTGTGAGGTCTGGGCTGGATAATACAGAACACAGCCAGGTCCCCTCCTGCCCTCTGGCACCCTCCGAGATGCGGCCGTGCCTCCTCCATGCCACCAGCCCCCCAGCACCGCCGTCCCAACATACACAAATGTGCTTGGTTCACTGTGGGGCCCGAGAGCTCACACTGGCTCCCGTTCATCTGCAGAATGAGGTTCAAAGGCTTGGCTTGAACAGGCCCATTGGGAGGCAATCCTGCTTCTCCCCAGTATTATCTCCAACCATTCCTCTGTGCTTGCAAATCTTCCCCGACTCCCTTCTCTCCTCTCCCTTCCTCTCCGCATCCTTGCAACGTGGGTATCCTTGCAAAATGTGGGCAGTCCACCTTTTCATTGTTGGTGCTCCCTGGGAACACACTGACTTCCCGCATCCAGCAGAGTCTTCAGGGCTGCACAGCAGCGTCCCAGGTGCCCACCTGTCACCTGAGTACTGGTGACAGGAATGAGCAGGTGCAGTGGTCAGGCTTGTAATTAGACCTGAATGTTTGGGGAGAATTCAGAGCAACTTTGGCCAGGGGTGCCATCCGGTTAGGTGTTTTTAAATCATCTCTGGAACTTTCTCTAGACAGATAAAGGTCAACAGAGCTTACTCATTTCATACGAAACAGATTAAATAATACATTGATGATCTAAATCCAAGGGTCAGTACCACTTGGGTTCTATATATGTAAGAATCCATTCATTTTATTTTTGCAAATGTGTGTGTGTGTGTTTGTGTGTGTGTGTGTATCCACTAGTAGTCATTAAATTGCACACAAAGATGACTTTACCTGAGCCCACCACGTGAACTATTATGTCAGGGTACGCTGTACCTTAAAAATGAGTTACTCCTCTGTGTGTACTCATTTTATCTTTTTTTTTTCCTTTCCCCCGAATAACTCAGAGTGTTTTGCTGTTCTATCTGATACTAGTTACTTTCAGAATTCCTAGTTTGCGATAGGGCAGTAAAGGAATTTTCGGGGATTTTTTTTTTCTCATACTTGCCGCTAAAACAAAAGAAAGCAAACAAAAAACGACCGGCCTGTGCACCCCGTGATATTTTTGTCATTCCCCTTGTTTCTGCAGTAACGTACGAAAACTTCATCCACCTGATCATCGCTCTACCCGTCGCTGTCCTGTTGATAGTGGGGGGGCTTGTTATAATGCTCTACGTCTTCCACAGGAAAAGGTGAGTGACTCTGGGAGAAGCTCAGACACCTTAGGTGGCTGCGTGGTCTGGTGATGGGGCCCTGAGGGCAGGGAAATGTCTTAAGGATCTCGAGGGAATATTTTACGGAACGGGTGACCCGATTTTCCCGTCAAAGGTTCCTCGCAGGAAAAAGAGAATATTTTCTTAGGATTCAGCAACAACAGAAAATGTATTTGGGGCCGCTATGGTTCATCCCTTCGCTCACAGATCCCGCTGCTCACATATGCGGAGATTTTTCCAAACACTGTGTTCAGCCTTTTCTGGCCAGTTTCCCGTTTCTGATGGGAAAGTAAAGAAACCAGTGTTTCCTTAAAAGCTTTAACCCGAGGCCCCTGAAGAAGCCCAAGGACGTGTTAGCAAGATGGCTTCGTAGGTGAGAGCGTCAGGCAGGATTTACCCGCACTCCCTTCCTCTGGATGCCCCTTCACAGGACCGAGAGAACTGAGAGCGCCAAGATGACATGTGCGGAGATGGGGTTTTTTAACCTGAACTGTATCCCTTTGACAGGAATAACAGCAGGCTGGGGAACGGAGTGCTGTATGCTTCTGTGAACCCGGAGTACTTCAGCGCGGCCGACGGTAAGCGGCTAAGCCAGGGTCCCTGCCTGGGGACGTCCCAGATCGGGGAGCTTTCGGGAGTGTGGCTAACACAGGGCAAAGAGGTTTGCATTATTCAGAGGTAACTTTGGCCTCAGAAGACATCTTGGTTAACACCTTTTTTTTTTTTTTTAAATCAAAGTTTCTAGAAAGTTCACTGAGTATGTCAAAAATTCTGGGACCGTGCAGAATGCCCCAAAGAAAAACAGGCTTCAGAGATGACTGGTCAGCGAGGTAGTCCATTTACTTCATTGCCTGAAATTTTATGCTAGAATGACAAAAGCCGTTTTAATTGTTGACATCTAGTGGGAGGGTATGCCGCAGCTGACCAAACAGTCCTCTTAAACTGGTTTCAGCTTGAGTTTCATATCGCTGGGGCTGTCTTTGATCACTCAGGGCCTCCCTGCATTTTTTCTGTCTCAGAGTTTTTCTGTTCACCCCCTCCTGACCGGGATCGCAGGATTTCTATCCTCACGGCCCTTCACAGACCCCTGGGTAACAACTCCTGAGGGCCATTTAGTCCACCGAGTGAGAAGGTCTGACTGGGAAGCTGGGTTGTGCTCCGTGGGTATTTCTCTTCCTTGTTTGCTGTCTCTTCTCCCTCGGGGGGCTTGAACCCAGACCTTTCAAAGTCAGTCAGTGCGGGGCATTGGTCGTGGGGTCCAGCAACACTAGCACCATGACCTGGCACTTTGCCGGGGGCTTTTATGAATGCCGCCCCCATTTGGTCCCTACATCTTTGTAAGGTGGCTATTCTTGGGCCCACCTGTGCAGAGGTGAGGCAGGGAGGTTCGGGACAGAGGCTTGCCCAGGTCACGTAGCGAGGCAGCTGAGAAGTTGGGGTGACGCTGTCCCTGGGGTCTTGTCAACAGCGTGATGCAGTCACCGTGGAAAAGAACAGTGAGGTCCTCAGGGTGGGCGGGGAAGCTGACCGGCAGGAGGAGCAGGAGGAGCACTGAGGAGTGCGTGAAACCAGGTGGCTGCATGTCGAAAAACCATTTGCCTCTTTCTTGGCTTTAGATGAAGTGAAAGCAGAAGTGTGGGAGATAGGACATAGATTCATGATTATTCTGATTGATTAATCCTAATCAAATGGAAAACATAAGAAAAACACTTTGACAATCTAAAGCACTATATAAAGTCTCACTGTGATTTCTTTAATAACTTCTAACTCAGTTCTTGCTTACAGTGAAGCCAGTCAAAAGCAGCCTTCCCCGGGGTGCCTGGGTGGCTCAGTGGTCTAAGCCTCTGCCTTCGGCTCACGTCATGATCTCAGGGTCTTGGGATGGACCGCATCGGGCTCTCTGCTCAGCGGGGAGCCTGCTTCCCCCTCTCTCTGCCTGCCTCTCTGCCTGCTTGTGCTCTCTGTCAAATAAATAAATAAAATCTTAAAAAAAAAAGAAGCATCCTCCCGGAGTAAGAATCCAGTACTGAATAATTCCTGATTCTATAAAGATCTCACAAAGTTTTATTTTTAACAGACATATATATATATATACATACATATATATATTTATATTTGTGTGTACATATACACACACACCTCTGTACTCCTATATATAATGTGTGTATGTCTATAATGCATAGAGAACATTCTAGAAGGATACACACCAAACTTAAAATAGTAGTTGTGGAGAGGATCTTTTTCTCCATTTAAAAAAAAAAGGGGGTTTTATGCATTGTTTGTATAAATGGTAGCTTTTTAAAAAATATATAAGGTAAGGAGTCATCACACCCTTAATGAAATTGATGGGGGAAGCCACTTTCCCTCTCTATAAAGGTAGACTAAGACTCTTCCAGAGACTTTGCTCTGCTTTGAAATAAAGCTAAGGAGACTGGCATTTGTAGCTTTGACTACGAAGCGGGAAGTTTGGAAAGAGCATTAATACAATAGTATCAGACAGTACCCAGTACCGGTGATTGGAATTCAAATTATGTATCTTTCTAGAACTACTTTCAGAATGGGCCTTGATTCTTCTTTAAAAATAAACAAAACCCAAACTCCTGTTACCTCATTTGAACTTAATTTATTTGGCCTTTCACAAGCACCTCATAGCTCCTTTTCTCAAAAGGGGCGACAAAAGAACCTTGCCCTTCCAGAGGGCTTTCAAAACTCCTTTCTCCAAAAGCTAATCTGCATGTCACCATTCTCCTGAGGACACCGAAAATCCCCTCCAGGGAAGTGCTGATAACATTGTGCGCAGAACCAGCAGCAGGCTGGCGGGGCTTAGGACTCTTGGTTCCAGGCAGAGCCGCTGGGTTGAATTTAGACAAGAAGATTCCAAGTGTTGACTTCAGGGACCTCCCAAGGAAGGAATGTGATTGGTTTTAACTCCGAATTTTACGGTGTGCTACATAGTTAATTCTGATTAAAAGCAAGCCTGGATTTTCAGAGATAAATGGATAGAGGCAGTGTCTCTTTATACTTCCGGAGGGATGTTGTGACGAGTCTTCCCTACCAGCTTGCCTGGTGGACTTACTCTCATAAGCAAGCATCAGCCCCTTCGTGGGGCTGTGTGGAACCGAAGCTGTACGGAGGGTTGACTTCCGCTTACGAAATTCCAAATCACACATGTAATATGAAATCCACCAAAAGTGTGTATGAGAGAAAATTCTAGATTAACATAGGCTCAGTTGGACCCTCCTCCGAGGTGTCATTTAGTTTTTATCCTGCCCATTCCCGTTGCGGGATGGAGCCTCTGTTTTGTTTTCTTTTCTGTCTTACCTCCCTTCTCCCTTTTCCTCTTTCTTTCTCATTCCTGCCTGTCTGGAATTACCTAATCTAATTCCTTAAACCAGACTGACCGAAAGCCTGGGCTGGAGAAGTCCTAATCGGGCTCAGTCTTAGCATGTCCCACCTCCCAGCCCCTCACCACCCTGCCTCTGGTTATGGGAGGTCTCTGAGTTCACGGAGCTCAGGCCAGAGCCCTGGCAAGACCCCGCTGCTCATCACCTGCCCCCCCAACTCCCCACTCACAACTCCCTGGTGCCAGAGCTCAGCCACTTCTGTACCCCTATAGACAGACGCCCCAGGGCCTTTGGTGAGGCTGGAGACACTTGTCTAGACAAGAACAGTGCTACCAGTGGAAATATAATGCCAGTCCCACATGTAACCTCAAGTTTTTCTCGTGGCCATTTAAAAAAAAAAAATGTAGGGGCGCCTGGGTGGCTCAGTGGGTTAAGCCTCTGCCTTCAGCTCAGGTCATGATCTCAGGGTCCTGGGATTGAGCCCCGCATGGGGTTCTCTGCTCAACAGGGAGCCCACACCCCCCCCCCCCGCCGCTCTCTGCCTGCCTCTCTGCCTACTTGTGATCTCTATCTGTCAAATAAATAAAATCTTTTAAAAAAATAAAATAAAAATAAATAAAAAATAAAAAATGTAAAAGAAACAGGTGAAGTAAGTATTAACGATAGGCTTTCTTTAACCCAATGTATGCAAAGTATTATCAATTTTAATATGTAATCAGCCCAAAAACTATTGAAATATTTACATGATTTTTTGTGCTAAGTCTTTGTGGGCTTTTTTGTTTTTTCAAGTTTTACTTATTTAAGTAATCTCTCCACCCAATGCGGGGCTCAAATTCATGACCCCGAGATCAGGAGTCACACACTCCTCCCGTTGAGCTAGCTGGGCACCCCCGAGTCTTTGTGCCTGTTGTGAATTCCGCAGTTGGCACATCTCAAATTGGACTCCTCTGTGGTTCTTCTGGGCTCTTAGTATCCTCAGATTATCGCAGACTCCTTGAATACTTGGAATACCTATATTTGACTGTGTAGCTGCCTCACAGAGATTTCAGGACAAGCCACGTCATTGTTTCCTGATGTCCTCTGTGGGCTTTAGGGAGAGGCATCTCCTGTCCTTTGGTTTCCCCCCAAAAGCATGTTCTGCTCAGGGCGGAGGGGGGGGGCCTCACCTGACCTGGTCGGTTCTGGTTTCTTCTTCTCTAGTGTATGTACCTGACGAGTGGGAAGTCGCTCGAGAGAAGATCACCATGAGCCGCGAGCTGGGACAGGGCTCCTTTGGGATGGTGTACGAAGGAGTCGCCAAAGGCGTGGTTAAAGATGAGCCCGAAACCAGGGTGGCCATTAAAACAGTGAACGAGGCCGCCAGCATGCGCGAAAGGATTGAATTTCTCAATGAGGCGTCAGTGATGAAGGAGTTCAACTGTCACCACGTGGTAAGAGACAGCCCTGAGGAGCCGGAACCTGACACAGGGAAAACCTCCCCCAGAGTCCCCTGTCTCTAGCCTCCCTTGGGGGGTTTGGTGTCTCCTCCCCCACCACCTTCCAGAGTCCCCCATCACCTCATGGTGGCCCTTAGACGTCTGTGCATGGGAGGCGGACCCCGGGGCCTGCTCATCTGGGCTCTGCGGGTCCCAGCACCCCGCAGTTCCGGCAGCGTGGGTGGGGACCGAGGTGGGCCACCCTCCCCCTCTGAGCCCTTCTCTTTTGTCATTCCTCCCAGGTGCGGTTGCTGGGCGTGGTGTCCCAGGGCCAGCCGACGCTGGTCATCATGGAACTGATGACACGGGGGGATCTCAAAAGCTATCTCAGGTCTCTGAGGCCAGAAATAGAGGTAAGTTTTGGTTTTCACCTACTTCGCACGTTATCCATCCTCTCTTTAGCACCTTCCCCCAGGAGACACGGTGTCTTTAAATCTACTTGCTTTCAACATCGAATGTTTCTTGCTGCGTGTTTGGTCCTTCACGCGATCGATTTCCCTGACTAGAGGGAGACCGTGAGCTTTGGCGGGAGGCACTTGACCTTCCTCAGATATTACCTCACCTAATCCCTCTGTGCTCTGCTCCTGCGTTCCCTCCACCGCTGGTTACCCCCTGCACCGCCGGCGCCCCCTGATTCCCACCCGCAGACCCATGTCAGGGCTGCTGCCTCCCTGAAGCCTTCCTGCTCCCGCCTTCAGCCAGGAGGAACCATCTCCTCCCCTGACCTCTCTGCTCACCGGTCCTCTGAGTGGATCCCCCTTCCACCCCGGCATGTTGGCCTTCCATCCCCGGCCCAGCCACGCCCGGTTCAGGGTCAGTGTTGGTGGCAAGCAGTCTTTGAGCCAACGCTTGTCAGAGTTCTGTGTCAGGTGGGCGCGATTCTCCTGCCGGCGTGGTTTCCCACTCAGCTCCATGCCCAAGAGGTCGGCTCATTCATGAGCCCCCTCCCCCCCCATGCACCCCCCCACCCCCCTGCCAGCAGTGGTCTGCGTCTTCCAGGCTGGGAAGCCCTTTTTCTCAGACTGCACCCGCAGGTCAGGCTGGATCCTGAGGCAGAGTGATAATCGCCTCAGCGGGACCGTCTCTTCATCTAGGCAAAAAGATCCATTTGCGTTACGAGCTTCACAGTCTACACTGGCAGAAATTCTGGGCAGTTTTTCATTAGTCACCCCCTTCTGTGGCAGGAACCCACAGGCCATCTTTTTAGCATATAGAAGCATGACCTGTAAAGGGAGGAATTCTGAGAATAACCCGGTAGATAAACACAATACCGACAACATCTGCCTTTCGGTGGGTTTAAAGTCCCAACCTTCACCCTGACTTCGCTCAGTGTCCAGTAGGCTTTGCACCTGCTTGCCTCTGCCAGGGTCCTTCCCTTTCCGTACCCCTTTTGCATGCCTACAGCCTTTCTCTGCTTGAGTTTAATCTTCTGTTTTCTTTTAATCTGTAGCTTCGTTATCCCCCATGCCGTAGTAGTTCCTTAATTTGAGCTCTGAGCACCTGTTCATGTGTAGCTTCCTTTGTCCACAGCAGATGATGCTTGTGGTTCTGGGAGAGTCACGTGGCCAAGTGTGGCCCGGGGCCCCGCGGGCAGAGTGATGGACAGCACACCCCATCCTGCCCCACTCTGCTGGCGGGGTCCCCAGCTCCCCGGATCTTAATGCCTTTTCCCGGCTCACTTTGCTCATTCACAAGCCAGCGTGAATGAGAACCACTTCCTGGGACGGGAGTCCAGAGAGGCACGGCACCAGAGTTCTTACCAGATTCATGCACCTCTGAAAAGGGCAGAAGCCTCACTCCCTGCCTCCCCGGCTTCAGGCCCAGAATCAACATTTGGAACACGTTGTCTCAGTCCTGGCTCGGCTGCTTAGCTGTCTGCCGTCCTCAGGCAGCCGCTCCGGGCCCCTGCACCGTGGCTTCCGCACGTGTAAAATAAGAGGGTTGGACAAGATGATTACCCGAGTCCTTTTCAGATCTAGAATTCACTCTTAGATTTGTCAGATTTAAACTTGTTCTTCCTAACTCATGTCAAGTATAAAAATATGTCTGCTTGTCCTGCAGATTCATTATATTCTACTTGGCATCTCCTCCCCAAGTGAAGATTTGCTCATTTACTTGGCTAAATGTGGGTGTTTGTGTATACATGTCTTCAGTAGCTCTAAGCAAATGAAAGATTTCCGCTCTCCAAACTGTCTGAACAAATGGTACTGCGGCACCATGAGCCGACAAAGTGTCAGCCCTCTCTTCTGATACTTAAAGCCAGGTTCCTTTCACTGAGTCTGTTTTTTGTATTAATTATGAATGACCACGTCTAGTAAACACACATACTGAATATCCCACAGCTTAAGGATCGTGAGCGTAAACTTCACATTTTCTAGCATACCTGGCATTTCTAGAGCCCCGAAAAGGTGAAAAGGCAATGGTGGGTCCAGGGGGAAAAACAGCTTGTCGAAACAAGGTTCTTGTGTAAAAGAAAGTGGTGACTCAAGGTTACCCTTGGGGACATCATGTCACTTCCCGGGAAACTCAGTGATAAGTATTTTAAATCACCGGAGACCGTGTTGATAGTCTCTTCAGGAGGTGAATGTACGGCAAGCGTAGGGAACTAACTGGGAGGTACTTAGAGGGTGGTTACCCTGCTTCTAGAAGGCAGCTTTCAACAGAAACTAGCACGTCCCTGGACAAAGCCAACTGCCGCCAAGCATGGACCCTATCCAGGGTCCAGGCACTGCCAGGCACTTTCGGTGCATGGTCCCAGCTCGTCCTCCCAGCAGTGACCCCACCCAGGCATGCTGTGCCCTCGCTCCACAGAGTTTGAGCTGGGGAGGTGGCGTGTGGGACCTGTCAGAGCAATGTGGCTTTGCAGTGTTGTAACAGATTCTCTATAGTCAGGGAAACCGAGGTAAAATCTACTGTACTAGCACGACCAAGAGGTGGTTAGCCTCTAAACTGTCGCAAGCTGATCGGCTTTGTATTTTGTTTTTGAGGATGGAGAGATTTGGCCACATGTCTTTAACATAAACTTTTTTTCCAAATGGATTTATTATTATCATCATTTGCTCTTTAATTCTAAAGCCAGTGCTCCCCTCCTCTGCAAAAAGGAAATTCTTATCCATGTTACTTGTCACTGTTTTGTATTCATCCGCCTCTGAAATAAGCTTCACCTGGACTTAAATTAATTGGCAAGTGCCTGTTTTCCTTGGTGCCCACCAAAAACAATAATCCAAGGAATGCCACATTGTAAGGTGTAAACATTAATCTCAATATTTTTGTACTTTAGAAGAAAGTTGAAGACAAAGAAAAAGACCAAGTAATTTATAACAGTACTTATGTGGGAAACAAAGCATATGGTGTCCATTTGCTTGTGTCCAACACACCTGCTTATTTCCGCCTAGCCTTTGTAATATCTTCTCCATCCTTCTATCTGGACTTTCATTATAGAAATAAAGGAACATAGGAACTGATAAAAATTGAGTAACCAAGGGGCGCCTGGGTGGCTCAGTCGTTAAGCGTCTGCCTTCGGCTCAGGTCATGATCCCAGAGTCCTGGGATTGAGCCCCGCATCGGACTATCTGCTCAGTGGGCTATCTGCTCAGCAGGAAGCCCGCTTCTCCCTTCTCCCTCTCCCCCTGCTTGTGTTCCCTCTCTCGCTGTGTCTCTCTCTGTCACATAAATAAATAAAATCTTTTTTAAAAAAGATTTTAAAAAATTGGAATAACCAAGAATTCGTAATATCAGAAATTGTTAGTTTCACTTTAAATAATTTTTACACTACCCAAAATAGAAAATGCTGGTCCCAAGTTGTGCTAATTGGTGTTTCTCTCTGCAGCTTTGTGTGATGTGGTCAGTGAGCAAGCGCATGACTTTACCACGAAGCAGATGCTCTGGTCTCCATAATAATATGTTCCTTCTGAGCAAGTCCTGTTTCTTAGCAGAATGACCTGTGGCGCTCAGATTGAACCAAGATGGATTTGCACACCCTGAAAGAATGTAGGGTGGGAAGAACTCCTAAATTCTCATATGAATTTTTTTCCTCCTAATCTCCAACAGAATAATCCAGTCCTAGCACCTCCAAGCCTAAGCAAGATGATCCAGATGGCTGGGGAGATTGCAGATGGCATGGCATACCTCAACGCCAACAAGTTTGTCCACAGAGACCTGGCTGCCCGGAACTGCATGGTGGCCGAAGACTTTACAGTCAAAATCGGAGGTGTGTTCTTAGCTTTCCAGAGCTGAGCAAGAACTAAACTCACACATGTTTTAGGGACCGAGCTGGCATTAGCCTATGTGCAAAGAGGTTTTCCAGTGCATCCCATGAGTACAGTCTTACTCTTGGGAATAATGTGGTTGTCTCCAGTTGATGGTCGATCGCAAATCTGGCTGGGTTGGCTCAAATCCCTACAGCACATCTGGGCACAGCAGAACAAGTAGTGGGCAAGGATGGACTGAGGCCATGGTCCCTGAGGTAGCCTCTCCTGGCCCTTGAGGCATTTTTTGGCAGAATAGTTCTAAGCATTAGTTGCAGAAATAATTGAGGTGACATCCTCAGGTGATTTTGACTTGGGAACAAAAGTTGCCATCCAAACTATCAGTATTTCCCCTAATATTCCAAGCTTGAAAGGAGCTTTGTCTTCCAGTGGTCCATGGAGTTTTCTAAGAGGTGAGGTCGCCTGATGGTGAAGGCCCTACATAGAGTAGGAGCAGTGACAGGGCAGTGGCAATCCCTCAGGTAAGGGAGGATCACTGCTAATTGGGGTTCACACCCATGTAGATCAACTTCTATTCTAAACTCGTGACCTGTCTGTTGTAATAGCTAACCAACCTGCTGGTTAGACCTCTTGTTGCTACCACCCACTCAAACACACCCCTCCCCCCAAGAATGGGAGTTAGATTGCATTTCTGGTGTAAGTTAAAAATTTATTTCAACCTTTAGGTGTAGGCTTTGCCTTGATCTCTTAATCCTGTTTTTAAAAAAAAAAAACAAGAACAAAAACGACATGCAACCTCAGGGCTGCCCAGGGAGACACCTGCTCTTGCTCTTACCAGGACCCTTATCTTCCTACTATGAGATGATGATGGTTCAGAAAAACATCAAATATTTATCCTGAGAAACTGCAGGGGACACTTTACATCTGAAATCTATTTAAAATTAACCTCTTTGATTTTGCTGACTGTCCCAACACATAAAAACAGACACAGAGAGTGAGGAGACAGAGGAATATGTCCCAAATGAAAGAACAGGGCAAAATCACGACAACAGAACTAAACAAATCAGAGATAAGCGACATGCCTGATAGAGAATTCAAAGTAATGGTCATAACGATACTCACTGGACTTGAGAAAAGAGTGGAGGACCTCATTTGAGACCTTTAGCAAAGTGATAGAAATATTCCAAAGAACCAGTCAGAGGTGAAGAACTCAGTAACTGAAATTAAAAATACACTAGAGGGGATAAGTAGTAGAGGAGACAGAAAAACAGATCCATGAGCTGGAAGAGAGAGTCATGGAAAGCAACCAGAGGGAACAGGAACAAAAGATAGGTTAAAGGAAGTTAGAGGAAAAGTTAAAGGAAATCACCGACACCATCACACATAATAGCACTCACATTATAGGGACGCCAGAAAGAGAGGAGAAAGAAAATTTGTAAAATAAAGAAATAATAGCTGAAAACTTCCCCAATCTGGGGAAGGAAACAGACCCAGGAAGCAGAGAAAGCCCCCAGTAAAATCAACCTCAGGAGGTCCATGCCAAGATACATAATAATTAAAATGGCTAAAAGTAGTGATAAAGAGAATTTTAAAAGCAGCAAGAGAAAAGATAACAGTTATATACAAGGGAAACCCCATAAAACTATAAGCTGATTCTTCAGCAGAAACTTTGCAGGCCCAAAGGGGATGGCATGATGTATTCAAAGTACCGAAAAGATAATAAAGTGAAATAAAACTAACCTCTTTGTCTAGCTCTTAAACTGTCTATTCTGGAAATGCACATTTTTTCTTAGCAATAATTTTTTTCTTTAGCAATGATTTTGAATGAACCATTTGGGCCCTTCAGTTGTGAACAGTATCACCTCTAGAATAGTTACCAAATGAGGGGTGATTTTCCATCTGTAGGAGGCAGAGGTGACGAGTGGAACGGTGTAATAGAACAAACATCCCTTGGTCCTCAGAATTACTCATTCAGGAGCACCGGTCCCAGGAGTTGGCCTTTTGAAGCTTCCACACATCTGGTGCCCCTTGAAGCCTGAGAGGCTGTCATGCTCCCAGGTTTCCAAGGAAGAGCCTCTCTGGTTGCTGTCTGGGCTTTCTTTATGCTTCCTGCTCACTTGCCCTTCCTTTTGCATTGCCCTCCCTTCTCCAGATTGTTCCCACTGAGATGCCAGCCAGCTCCCCTTCCCCAGCACCAGGGAACATAGAAGGCCTGAGCTTAAATCCTGGTTCTGCCAATAACAGATAAGACTTGGGGCAAGTGCCTTAAGTTCTGTGAGCCTCAGTCTCTGTCCCTCTGAAATGGGCATGCTGATACAGCAGATGACGTGGTGGGAAGAAGTGGGTGCAGGGAGGCTATAAGCACATGCTTGGCCCTCTAGATGTTATGTCTTCCAGCCATTGGCTTTGTGCTTCCCACCCTCTTCCTGGCACATGCAGGAGCTCAGTTCATGCTCCTTTCTCCCTGGCTTCACATCACGGTGGGAGAGCTAGTATTGTGCCACTTGCCATTGGAAGTCCAAATCAGCAAGGACCATATTTGCCGTTTAACTAGGTGGCACATTTATAGTGACATTTTCTTGGTACTTGTGGTTTTTCTCACTAAAATTTGAAATTTTTCTTTTGTGTTAAGAAATAGCTTGTGTTCTTTTTCTGGGTATCCTTTTTTTTTTTTTTCCTTTCTGTGCAAATAAAGGCAAGTCCTCTCATTTGCATGTCACTGGATTAATTCCAAGATAAGACTTCAGTATTCATTTTTATTTTTCACTAGGGTTCAAAACCCCTATTTTTCCTATGCCCAGTGTCTCCTGGATTACAAACATGACAAGTAATTTCACCAGAGGCAGTTTGATGGCCCTTAGCTCAGTACAAGTAAATTGTGTTGGTTAACGTCCAAGGAACTTTATTCCCCGTGTTGTTTGCTTTGTAGCCTGACGGCTTTGTGGCATAGTTAGAGACATGAATGAACATTTTAGAAAGGAGAGCAGCCCTTTCTCCTGGGTAGGAGAACGGAAGAGGCCCTGTAAGTAAAGGTTGTACGATTGAGTGGAAAATCAAAATCTGACAAAGAAGCAATAATTTAGGATTATAAAGCAAGCCTGCCATCAAACGTAATTACATGACATCTTCTGGAGACTGGAAAATGGAAGAAGTTTTCAAAAATGAGTGGGAGTATTATGTTGAAAAACATTATTGAGTAATCGCTCCAGGGGCCTAGTAAATAGCCTCTCCCAGGCATCTTAGGGTACTTTTTTCCCCTGTGAATTTGTACTTTCAATATTTCCCCCCATATTAAGCAGCAAAACTACCTTATTTCCTTTGGCAGTGGGCAGTGCTACCAAGTCAATAAGAGTCAACATGCCCTTGTTTATTTCACCAGGTTTTAAAACCACATATAAGTGACCTTTGGGTCTACACAGTACGTATTTTTTTAATAAACTGTATGACTTGATAATTTGTAAATGCTTTTCATTTTAAGTGAATAAAGAAATTAACTATTTATTTATTTATTTGGAATTAACTTTTTAAAAATGATTATTTGAAAGAGGGAGAGAGAGCAGGGAGAGGGGCAAAAGGAGAGAGAGAGAGAGAGAATCTCAAGCAGACTCCCTGCCGAGTGTGGAGCCCAACTCAGGGCTCATGACCCTGAGATCTCATGACCCTGAGATCACGACCTGAGCTGAAATAAAAAGTTGGTTGCTTAACCGACTAAGCCACCCCGGCACTTCTGGAATTAACTTTTTTGGAGACTCAAATTAGAAACCTGTTTGAAAGCTGAGATTTCTTGGCATTTCCTTGTCATGTGATTGATCAATTCTCCCTTGCCGAGTCTGCCTCATACAGTTGTGAACACTGAGGTCCAGCCTCCTTAAAGTGCACTCCCCCTTGGATGTGGGTACGGGACCCTCACCTGCAGCAGGGATGGGACATCTTTGCTTCTGCCCCGAGAGCTGCTCAGAGTGCATCATTCTGGCACCTTCTCTCCACCTTACAGATTTTGGTATGACAAGAGACATCTACGAGACAGACTATTACCGGAAAGGAGGAAAGGGGCTGCTGCCTGTGCGCTGGATGTCCCCCGAGTCTCTCAAGGATGGAGTCTTCACCACTCACTCTGACGTCTGGTATGAGAGACTTTTCCTATAATACAAGCCCGGCACCCTCCGGCCTCCACAGATCACATTGGCTCAGTCTCAAGGGCTTTATTTTTCTCCTGTTTTCTGTCCACTCGTACCCCATTTCCAGCTTCAGACCAGAATTGTCATGTGAGGCACACTCCTGTGTTGTCTAAGGTTCCTATTGTGGGTAGCCTCGCTAAGGGCATTTGTGGGATCCGAAAAATTTATAGGACCAACATTTCTTCCGATCCTTAGCTGCTCACTAAGCGGCCAGGAGCCCTGGAGACACAACACGAGGAATCAGAGAACTTCACCCTCTCCCCTGTCTGCCTGCTCTCATTTTAGCTTTCCCAATAGATACTTTGCATGTGCGTGGCTGCCTTAACCTGATTCAAACTTGAGATTGCAGACATTACTTTATTTAGACAAAAAGCTTATGAGTCCAGATGTGTTTTCTTGTTGGTCCTGTCTGTTCTCTGTCCTTTTTCCAAGGGCACCATCATCACTGACCCAGGGATGGTATGGATGTCTCCCTTAAAGATAAATGTGTCTCCCCTAAAGATAATGTCTCCCTTAAAGATAATGTGTCTCGGGGTAGAAAGCTTACCAGCTGCAGAGTACAGAGGACTCTTAGTAGTACTATTGTGATTCATCAGCAACCTTGTAGAGAGGACATCAGGTTCTAAAATACAACTGAGGTCCTGGCGCATCTACCTTCTAGCACGCCAGCTAGTTTCTTGGCTGTCCCCTCCGGAGATCCCAATGCTGATGTGTTATAGAAATGGTAGTTGTTCACTCCACCTGTCTGGACGACCACACACAGGAGCTATTTAAATAGTGACCAACATCATTTTTTTTTTTTTAACCTCATGAACCTTTCACAGTTTAAGGGCCTTGGATCTTTCTTTGAAGACAGGTGCAAATTGGAAATAGCATTTGAATATGACCTGGCAAAGCGCAGTTGCTTCTCGAGTTCACGTATGAGATCTGTTTTGCAATCAGCCTGTCCAGGGTAGTTATCTCTTTGCTGTCAAATCAAAGTGCTCACTGTCATTTTTAGATGTAGAGATGATGGGGAGGGGACAGGCCTGGGTCTGTTCACGCATCTCATTATTCTAGCCCCTGTGCCTCCAAAAGCTCCAAGGTCAGCTTACAGTATGATAAAATAGAGAAAACTGTGAGAGCCAGGGAAAACAAGGGGCAGAAAAGGACGATAAAACTGGAGTTATTAATATCTCCAGGCTAATTTTGCCCAAACTCAGGTTAGCAACGACTGGGACAAGTGGCAACAAAGGGACATAGAGAATGTTCGATGCCAGTGTTCTCCCACTTGATGGCATCGATCATGAACCAATAATATATAAACAGGAGTGGGTATTTGGTACTCATTCCATTCAATGTCCAGGCATTAGATTTTTTTTTTTTTTTTTAAACACAGCCTTCGAGGGTAACACAGGTAGGTAGGGTAGGCCAGCCAAGACGTTGGTGAAGAGCGCCTAGGATTTAAAGCTTTCCATGTCGAAGAAAAGGAAATCATTTTTTTAAAGGTTTTTATTCTTATTTTTTTATTTTTTTAAGATATTATTAATGTATTTATTTGACAGAGAGAGACACAGTAAGAGAGGGAACACAAGCAGGGGGAATGGGTGAGGGAGAAGCAGGCTTCCCACCGAGCAGAGAGCCCGATGCGAGGCTCAACCCCAGGGCCCTGGGATCATGACCTGAGCCGAAGGCAGACACTTAACGACTGAGCCACCCATGTGCCCCAGTCATTTTAGGATATATTCAATAGCTTAGTCATTCCTAAACAGCTGAAAATCTAGAAAGAGAGACAAAGAATTTTATCTGACTTTGTAAAGGAGACCCCAGAATCTCAGGCCTGGGGGTATCCGTGTGGTCACGCCCAGCCCCCAGGTCCCATCCACAGTCTCTGGGGCAGTAGTTGAGCAGATTCTGCTCACGTCTCCAGGGACGGCTTCCTCCGTCCCTCACAAACACAGACCACCCTACTTCTTAAGACGTCCCTGCTCTTTGCCGGTCACGTTCATATTAGGCTCACATGGGTCTCTTGGTGATACGTGTTGGCCCTTCTCCGAGGCAGAGTTGCACACCGTGCTGTGTTTCTGATGCCGGGCTTTGGAGTCACAAGGAAAGCATCGCTTTTCTCCAGTTTGGACATTTCCACATTTTTCTGTGCCCCTTTGAGATTTTATTCCCAGGCCCTTGGACCCGGTGTTGGGTCCTCTCTAGCCCTGTGTCCCTGCCCGCGGTTCCTTCGGGTCAGGAGACACGAGTGTGTTCCCTTCCTGGGCATGTGGACCCGTCTCCAGTAGTCTTCATTTCTTGACTCACTAACAGCCACAAATATCCAGGGCTGGTTGCACCCACTTAAAATCATCTGCTTCTCTAGTGGCTCAAATGAGAGAGGGAACATGGATCTCTCTGTAGGTCTTGAGCGGTTGGCGGGTGGGACAGTGACACGATCCCGTCTGGGTGTGCAGAGGCGCGGTCCCGGAACGCTGACCCCCGGCAGCGCCTGCACTGATCTGCGAGATTCACAGCAAGCTGCACCATCTCTGGGGAAAGCAATGCTTGTACTTCGAAAAGAGGGCCCACGAAGGCATTTGTCCGATGTTTCAGGAAGAGCCGTGTCCACGGAATCCGTAACTTGGTTTTATGTTCACATAAAATGTGCCACGTTGCTAATTACCTCTTTGAGAAGCACGTGGGATTTGCCCAATTTGCCCAGAAGCCTTCCGCTCACGATTGTGGTAGAGTCCGAGCCCCTCCTGGCTCAGGCTCCCAGCCAGGATCCCGAGAGCCCTCGGTGGGAAGTGCCGGGCCCCAGAATGCTCCGAGCGGCTCTGCCAGCACCTCTGGCCTTGCAGAGTCCCATTGGAAGCCCCTCGGGCCGAGGGCTGCTGGCGAGCCTGCTTTATACCACTGAAATGAACCGAACGTAAAGGCAAACAGATGGAGGAGAAGCTGTACAAGCCGGCCGTGTGTGTCGGGCAGGCACCTTTACTCTGCAGATTACAGCATCGCCTCTTTAAACACCACCCGTCTGACCTTTCGGTGTGCGTGCATATGTATTTTAATTTGTTTTCCGGTCGTTGGATCTTCTAAACCAACAGACAGACTGCATGCTTGGCAGAATTGCTCACGGCTCCCCTTGCTGAATTGACTTCTCTTGGTTAAACTCTGCCTAAGGATGCCCGCCTGCCCAGGAGCCCCAAAACCAGCCAGTCCCGCCCTCCTTGCTCCCTGCCCCCGCCCCCGCCATAAGACTGAGGCCCCCACAGACTGGCAGCCCCTGGGGGGGCTTCTCTCCCCGCTGCCCCCACTGGCCCTGGGAGATCCCCGGTGAGTTTTCCAACACTCCAGACCGATGGGATCCGAACTGTGGCCAGGGACCCCAGGCATCATGTGTTTTAAAAACTCGCCAGGGGACTCTACTCTGCAGGCAGGCTTGAGAGCTACTTGGGTACAGCTTCCCAAATTGGGGGAGCTCATTCACCGGCTTGGCTGTCCTAGGCTGCGTTTGAGCCCACTGCACTGCGGTCCCGGCAGGGCCTGGGGATCTGCTTTTGATTACAGGATACTGCGCGTTTGGGAGACTTTGTCCTGCCCACTGCGCAGCTGGGGCCTTGACCTCAGGTTGTCAGGGCTTCACAGGAGCGCTCAGGGGCTCCCTAGTCCTTTGGAGGACCCTGCAAACCCCCTCCACCTTGGCTTCCTCCACTGTGCCCTGGGGCTGTGTCTCCTGTGCAGGGAACATGAGCAGCAACCAAGGGAGATGGACTACACAGTTCGCCAGTGCCGGGCCTGCAGCAAGATGCGCGGGTGGCTGACCCCGGGGCGGGCAGGTGCCGGGCGGACAGGGCCAGCGCAGTCTGCCCTTCCCTTTTGAGCCCTCACGTTGTCCCCTCTCTCCCACAGGTCCTTCGGGGTTGTGCTCTGGGAGATCGCCACGCTGGCCGAGCAGCCCTACCAGGGCTTATCCAACGAGCAGGTCCTTCGCTTCGTTATGGAGGGTGGCCTTCTGGACAAGCCGGACAACTGTCCTGACATGCTGTACGTCCTCCCTGGGCCCCCGCTACACCCCCTCCGCGTTCCTGATCCGTGACCTGGGGTGGGGCGCGCGGTTCTGGGAGCCAGTCTTTCAGGTGGTGGGACGCCATGATGGCCGGGGGGTGGTTTCAAAGAGGGTCATCTTGATGGCGGGAACCTGCGCCTTCGTGGGGCTGCCTCAGTTTCACTCCGTCTCCCTTAGGGTTCTGATGGACCAGCTAGCACTGGTCCTCTCAGGCCACGCGTCTCTGTGGAGTATTTGCCCAAAGCAATCCTTACCTGTCTTCTCCCTGCGAAGTTTTAAAAAGGGGGGGCCAGGGGGGACACCTACATGACACTGAGCGCTCTTGACCCCGTAGCCGTGGGCAGGCCTGCGAGAACTGGCGCCTGCCCTTGCCTCCGCCACGGGGCTGCCCTCAGGTTTCCTCCCTGCTGAGTGTGGACAGAAGCTGTAAACCATGCAGGGGACATGCTCTCTGGAGCTTCAGGCAGTGACTCCTGGGGAGCCTAACGCAGCCCAGTGCCTCCTGGGCCTCGATGCTGCCAGAGGCCAGGGCTGCAGAAGGCGGCTGGACCTCCCTGTCTGGCAGAGGAGGAACAAGTCAGAGGAGGGTGTGAAGGAGGCCTGGGGCTGGGTCGTCGGGTGCAGGACAGGGACAGGTAGAGAGTGGTGCTCTTGGATTTAACACGCACGTGAAGGTGGGGCCCGGAGATTCTTCTGGATCCCAATGGGTGGAAGGTAGGCTACCACCACTAGTACCTCGGACCTGGCGATCAATTCAGGAATTTTCCAGAAGTGCTTTTCAGGACCTGTTTGGCTTCACGTGAGGAAAGATCCCAGAGGGACTGTAGGGCTGCCTCTGTGTCTATGTGGAAGACCCCCTAGATCTGCCTCACGTGAGCACTGCTTCAGGCCGCCTCCGAGCGGCGGGATGGTTTGCAAACATGAGGCAGATACCCTGTCAGGTGGATATCAGGGAAACTGGCCTCAACAGCCATGAGAGCCTCGCTTGTTTGGGTCTCTCAGAAGTTTCCTTGGGGCAGGAATCCAGATGCAGGTGGACTGGCCCCTCTGCTCCGTCTCAGCAGACTGAAATCTGGGGCCACCATCGTCCCAGGCTCTGGGCCTCCCTCTTCCACGCCCCTCAGGTTGTCCGCAGGATTCAGTCCTGTGGCTGCGGGACTATCGCCCTCCCAGAGACTGGGTCTTCTGCTACTCGAGCAGCTTATTTCTTCAGACCCAGGAAGACCCTCTCTCCACTGCTTTTACCTTTTGTTTTACCGATGAAGCCACATCTACCCCAGATAATCTCCCTTGTGGTTAACTCAGAGTCAGCTGATGAGAAAACTAAAATAGCCGAGGGAAATCCCGTCATCTTCCTCGGTCCGACCCGCATTCAGGTGAGGGGTTACAGGGGCAGGAACTCGGGGAGCATCTTAGGGTCCGGCTGCCACGGCTTAGGAAGCAGAAACCATTGTCCGTCAACAAACCAAGCTTTTGTGTTTCTTTCTGAAGGACTGGGTTGCTACCAAGACTGACTCCCCAGCTCCATGGAGATGTGGGAAGCCTTGTTCCCATGGCCCTGACTGCACAGCTGCAGGGCCCGCGGGCTGGAGGTGACTCAGTGTGGCACCCCTGTGCTGGGGAGCACATTAGCCGGGCCCTGTGCTCTGTAGCTGCTGCTTGTGAATGTTTGTTCAGCTGAAGCCCATTCTAGCCCATGGACAGTTTGCATGGAAGTCGGAGAGAAGACCTATGACTGCCATAGCGAGAGCAGCATCCTTGCATTGTGTGTGTGTGTGTGTGTGTGTGTGTGTGTGTGTGTATCTGTGTGTGTGTTGGGGGAACCCACTGATCATCCGAGTGGTGGGGCGGGGGAACCCACTGATCATCCGAGCCTGGCATCCGTGTGTGTGTGTGTGTGTGTGTGTGTGTGTGTGTGTGTGTTGGGGGAACCCACTGATCATCCGAGTGATGGGGCGGGGGAACCCGCTGATCATCCGAGCCTGGGCCCAGCGTGGGAACTTTGCATGGTCCTCGACATGGGGCACAGAGTAGGCCCACCAGTGACGGGAGGCTCCTCTTCTCAGTGGGCAGTGTGAATGGTGGGGGGTGGGAAAGTGTGGTGGAGACAGAGTGGGAGGCAACAGGTTTCCCAGGTCCCTCAAGAACCTTCCCAGTTAGCCTCTCAGACTTCAGGACCCAAAGTTAGAAGACACTCAAAGGTCACTTAGTTTAAAAAAAAAAAGGTCACCTAGTGCATTTTCTTGCCTAGCGTGGAAACGCTCCCTCTCCCGACCTGTACCTGTACCAGTTTTCCACTGCAGGACATTATCCCAAACTTAAGAGTTGAAAACAATGATCAGCATTTGCCATCCCACAGAGTGTCCGACGGTGGAAGCCAGCCGGCTGCAGCCTAAGTCTCCCACCCAGGGCCGCTGTCCACAGTGGGCTTGACCAGGGCTGGGACCCACTTGAAAGGTGGCATGCCCATGTGGCCAGGTGCCAGGCAGCCGGCTTCTCCCCGAGCAGGCTCAGCAAACGCTTCCTCTGGAAGGACAGAGAGGAAATATTTTCCAGCTCCAGCGTCCCACACGGTCACAGTGACAGCCACTCACCTCTGTCACAGAGCTAAAGCCGTCACACATACCACGTGATTGGGCATGGCTGTGCTCCTGGACAGCTTGGTTTGGGGCTACTGAAGTTTGAATTTCCCATACTCCTCATGTCACAAAATACTATTCTTATTTTGATTTTTTTAAACCACTTAAAAGTATAAAAAACCATTCGTAGCTCCTAGGCCTTACAAAATCGGCCAGTAGGCCACAAGCGCCTTTAGCTTGCCTCCCCTGCCCAAGAGCAAATGATTCCAGAGCAGAGCAGAAACCATGGTGGCCTTTCCCGCCTAACATCGGGGAGCAGCCCTCCATGACGTGGCTGGAGATTACAGGGGGCATGCCTGCCAGTGAGGGGAGGGGCACTGGGGGCTGTTCTCTCCGAACAGTGTGGCTGCCATATTCTTGTCAGCCCATTATAAGAAAGATCTTCCCTCAGAGCAGAAATCTAAGTCATGGAGCACGAGGAGTGATGCGCACTGAATTCGCATCCAAATGTCTGGTGCAGAACAGAGACGGGGGGCTAGAACCCACGGTGTGGTAGCAAGCTTAGAGACAGCCCAAGAAAGCACGTGTGCATTGCATTCACGCGGTTTGGGGGTGGTGGGAGGAGAGGTGTATTGTTTTTGAGCTTCCTCTTTGGGATAAATGTTGGCCGCTGAGAAACTTGTGGGACTCCTAGAGTTGAGCTACCTCCCGGTGACTGGAATTTCGATACTAATTTAATAGGCCTGGGAAGCAGCCCACCTGCCACGGGAGAGGCAGTGCACTTCCTGTTCCCAGCACAGAGTGACCAGGAAACTCACAGGGAGAGGCTACCGTTGGATATTAGATGTTGAATTCACGAGGCATTTCCGGCTTTGCCATCCAGAACCCCTCCTTGGCCGATTGTTCTCTCTTCTAAGAAAATAACAAACTGCAAGGAGGCGAGCTGGTTGTATAGGGAGCGCCTGGGTTGGCTCGAACGTATCGATGAGTCTGGGTAAAGAAGGGTTCTGGGAGAGGACATCTTTGGTTACCGGCATGGCAAGAACGGATTCCTGTTTCTCCCAGAGGAGAGGAGAGTCGAGTCACTGAGCTCTTGGGAATTTCCCCAAAGCCCCGCTGGGCCTCCATGTGGGAGAGGGACCCTTCGATGGTGTGGCTCCAGGGGTCTGATAACGTGGGGAGGGGGAGCAGAAGCTGCTGGGGGCCCTCAGCTCAGCGTCCCCGCAGGCAGGTGAGGCGGACCGCTGTGCAGTGGCCGGTGCGCCTGTCCCCCAGTGGCCAGGTGCACCGAGGCTTCGAGGAAAGGCGGCATGGTCCAAGCCACACGGGGTCCCATCCAAGCTTGGGAGTCTTAATGCCGAGACTCGGCTTGGATTAATTTAACAAGGGGCACGAGATCAGCTCTGGCTTGTGGTTCGCCGGTGGTTCGCATTTTAAATTGATGACACAGCCCACCCCACGGCTCTGTACTTACACCATGAATGTCCCTGAGTCCCTCTGGCTACATGCTGACTGCTGACACCCCAGAGATGGTGGCAAGGCCGGGTCCTAGCTCTTGGAAGCCAGGCGGCGGGACAGGGTTCTCACGCCACAGGCTAGAGCGCGAGCGGAGGGGCGCTTGGAGTCCTAAGCCCTGGGCCAGGAAGCCCGGGTCTGGTCTTCGGTAAAACTTCCGCAGTGTCCCATGTGGGACAGTTGCCAGGGGCGGTCTTTAGGACACAGCACATGGGACAGAATTTGAACCTTTGAGCCCGTCTGAAACGGATGCAATAGGCTCTGCTGATTAAGGCTCCCTCGGCGCCGGTGATCCATGCTGGCTTGGTGGGACTCGGGTGCTGGAGTAGAATACGGACAGTCAGGAGTGGCCGTCCTCGCCTGCTTAGCCTTGCGACCGTGGGCTCTCGTGGTACCTGGGCCCTGCATTTGATCTCAGCCCAAAGACAGAGTGGTGTGGGGTGAGGGGTCCAGCGGTCCTGCTGCCTTGCTGCTGGCCCCAGCTGAGAAGAGGCTCACAGAACAATCCTGGCTGTTCCAGGCTGCCAGGAGGAGGTGGAGGAGGGGCACACCAAGCCCTTCCAGGCCTTTCTGAGATCTGGTCTTTGTTGCGACAGTGGCCACGTGGATGGAGGCTGTGCTGCATCTCACTTCTTGGCTTGTGTTCACAACCTGCGTGCGTGCACAGCAGGGCTGAGAGTAGGGTGCGATCCAGGGGCCCTCAGCGTGCAGGATGGGAGGGAGCGAACCTGTTGTCACTCTTCCCTCACGCTGCCCCCCCGGGGCCGCACGGGGCTCCCTTAAGCGTCTTCACCCTTCACTGCCAGGCAGGGCAGCCAGCAGCCCCGTTTGATCTCCTCCCGAGAGCCCCGGGTGAGGGGTCCGTGCATACCCCTCCCCGGCCCCCAGAAGGGGGCACTGGGGAAACGACTGCTCGGCCTCACCAGAGCCAACTAGCTGTAAAACATGTGCTTTTTTAAAGAAGAGGTTTATCAGCCCTTAAATCCTTCTAGAGCCTACTGGAAAGTTTTCTTGTGGAGATAGTGTAAACAAGGTCTTGGATCCTACAGAGTGAAAAAGACTTCCTTTTATGGGCAGCCCTGGAAGGGCTGTGACTCCGGGATGGGTTAAGAGAGGCATCTCGTGGCTTGTTTGTGCTGATGTCACTCCAGTCACTCCCCTGACAGTGGCACCTCCTCAGCGCTCGTCACGTGCTCCTGGCCGGCCACGCTTCTATTCAGGGACAGGTCAGTCAGCCAGAGAGGAAATTGCAGCCGCGCCACAGAGAGGGGTCCTGTGTATTTATGGCCCGACTTATTTGGGGGGTCGGGGGGAGGGGAGTCCTTTTCCTCAGGTCAGGGAAGGTGGACGTGCTTGCCGCGGGACCCAAGGCAGGAGCTGCCTGTTTATCAGTGCAAATCCCCAGGGCACTTGTGGCCAGAGGAAAGGCACCCGGTCTCCACGGAGGACCAGGGTTGCTTTTGTCGAGGCGGAGAAAATGCCCCTTTTCCTGAGGTAGGGGTTGCTCAAAGCCCAGCCCTCCTCTCCAGGGGAGCGCCCCGCCGGCTCACCGTCACTGTTCGCACAGATCATGGAATCTCTTGGTGCCTCCGCTTCTTCAGCCACGAAATGGGCACATACAATAAGGCGCCTGCTTCCCAGGCTTGCGAGGAGGAAGGCAGCTCACGTGTGTCAGGCCCACCCCGTGTGTGTCACTGAGCGCGATAGCTGGGGGGGTCAGTCCTGCCACACGGTGAGTGGCGTGGCCAAGGGGTCGGGGGTAGCGTGGGGAGGGGAGCGGTCAGGTCAGGCTTCACATTTTGTCCAGATCTTTTTCTGCCGGAGGACGGGCGGCAGACGTTTTCTGTATAGGGCCCCACGGCGGATATTTTGGGCTTCGAGGCCAGTCTCTCTTCCAACTACTCGACTAGAAGTTGCCCCTTGAAAGCAGCCACAGGCAT
>RCUC01120886.1:0-14282 GCA_003697995.1 Taxidea taxus jeffersonii
TTAACACAAATGGGACTTAATACAAATTTTATCTCTTCTTTATAAACTACTCTAAGAACTCTGAAGATTTTAATTTACCCATGCAACACTTCTACTGGCAAAAACTGAATACCAATTTGAACAAAGCAGCCGCTCAACAAATATACAACGCTTTAAAAAAGAGGAACAAAGATACCAAGGATCAGGCACTGAGAAACAGAAATGCAGGTTTCCGTGTTGGTCCAGGTACTTCAGTTTCTGTTGATCCTCTACAATTAAACAAAGTTACTAATCAATAACTTCTAGTGATTTTAGTGAGCCCTTCAGTAATTCACAAACTCAAAAAAGGAATACCTTCCCTGCTTTGGTAAATGGTAGGCGGTTATAGACAGGGACACTGCAGTGATTAGAACAGTGATGGGAATAGGAAGCAAACAGCTAAGAGCTACTTCAGGGTCCTAAACAACTAGACAAGCACAGTTTGAAAAGCATACTAAGCTCAGCTCCTATGGGTCAGCCAGCAAAACATGAGATACCAGCCTCTCCTATTATGTGAATACTAAGATTTAATCTTCCTGGTAGTCCAGAGATCAAAAGTGCTTCTGCCTAAAACATAACACATCAAGATGTTTTAAAAAGCAAATAATAAGTTTAATGACTGAACTCAAGTGTGTTTTGGAAATACATTTAATAAGCTCAAATAAGACTGACCAACTGATTCACTCAATCAAAATGAATCTGTGTGTGCTTTAGGGTGGTTAATTTATAATCTACTAATAATTATGTAAATTATACAGTGCTGTAAACAACTTCTAGCCATGTTAAAAATTCCAGAAGATATGCAAACACAAACTTTTCTGAGCTGATATTGAAGCTAGGTATTTTAAATAAAGTACAACTTTGGAACTCATAGATTTGATTAGTCAAAGTCTGAGTCTGTCTGGACTGACAGGTTTCACAAGTGGATGACAAAGTTTAAGTTTTTTGTTTGGCTGAGCCTGGTATGTAGTAGCAAGGCACGTCCATAGGTGGCAAGTAGCCTAGCTACTCAGCATTCACCTCTCAATTCTCAGTTCATCCTCAGAACCACCCAATATGAAACAGGTATTATTTCCCCTTTCTTTTCTTTATTTTTAAGATTTTATTTATGTACTTGACAGAGAGAGAGATCACACGTAGGCAGAGGCAGGCAGAGAGAGAGGAAGGGAAGCAGGGTTCCCGCAGAGCAGAGAGCCCGATGCTGGATCCCAGGACCCTGAGATCATGACCTGAGCCAAAGGCAGAGGCTTAACCCACTGAGCCACCCAGGTGCCCCTTAATTCCCCTTTCAAGTGAAAACAAAAACAAAAACAAAAACACAACAGAAAATTCTGCCTACAGAGCATTGCATGTCTGACACCAGCTACTAACAGAATTGCATGAATAAAAGAGCTTCCACTTTGGGAAGTGACAAGTTAAACAAAGCAAAGAGCAGTTTTCACCTGAGGAATGTCTAAGGATCCTTCAGTATGCTAATGTACACCATAAATTTCTAAGAGATACAATGCGTAGTTTCCCAGCTTCTAAGACCACATAACCCTTTTGTGTGTAGAAGAGGTGACAGACCAGTGAGCCAAGAAATACAGTACTTTGCAAATGCTGCTATCAGGGTACCGCAAAATTTGAAGACTCATGAAAGTCTGGGGATTGATCTTTTGAGACTACCACAGAATACGTATGATTTAGTCATTACAGCATCACTGGTTAGGACAGACAACACACATAATCATCCTCTATAGAGAGGAAATCTAGTGACCTGGATGTGTGAAGGACTGCAGATTCAAACTGCTTCTGTGACACAAGAGGGCAAAAATTGTTCTGTTGATTATATCTTCTAGAGGTAAAGAGAGGTCATGGTGGAAGAAATAATTACCGGTAACCCCTAAGTAACTGCTTATCAGAATCACCTGGGGGTGCTCTTAAAAAAAATCACACTGACATAACCAAGATTCTGATTCAGCAGGATGAGGTAGAGCCCAAAGTGATCCTCCTAGAGGTAGGGCTAGAGGAGAGAGGGAAGAGATCAGAGAGCCTGGTTTGCAAGAGAATAAAACAAAAGGGCCGATGCCTCCAGCTCCATCTCAGAAGGGAGTTAGGAAACAATAAATCATGGGCCATGACTACGAGAATTTGGTGTTGTTTAGTGTATACTGCAGAACTGTAGGAAATAGCTCATTCGTGGGTTTGAATTTCTACTCTGTAACTTACTAGCTAAGTGAAACGGGGCAAGTTAGATAACCTGTCTGTGCCTCAGTTTCCTCATCTATAAAATGAAAATAACAACAACGACCCAACTGTGTTGTCATGCGGCTTCTAGAGATACTGTATAAACACACTTAGAAAAGCACCCACTATGTGAAGAGGGCTCAGCATACACTTTCTGTTGCTACTTCTGGCCAGTCCTCTACTGGTGATCAGGAATAAAAGCCATTAGAGAAGAAGAGGCTTAGGACATTGTTTCAGGGAAAGACACTGCATAAAAACGTTTAGGGAAAGTAGGCCACAAGGGACAGAATAATAGTGGCAACTAAAAAAATAAGGAAAGCAGATTAAAGCCCTGGGATCTGCAGAAATTGAGCTAAGAAAGATCTTGCCCATACGGACTCCTCACAGGGACTCTGAATGGGCATGAGAGGGTCACAGAGTTAATTAGGAGGCAGTCCCAATACCTCACACAACATTTCACAGACAAGAAAACTATAGCTCTGACAGTGAATTTGCCCAAGGTTATACTGCTATTAAAATTTACATGTGGCTTCAAATCCAATGCTAGACTAGACCATATAACAAAATAAATTCCTCTTAAAATCCTATCTATGAGAAAGAAGCAAAAAAACCAAGCTATTTAGTAAAAATGAATATACATACCAACAAATATATCTATTTGTATAAGTCTATTTGTATTCAGTGGAAAAGAAGGAGTGTTGACAAGAGACATACACTTGGAGCTTAATACTCAAGTTGTAATCCCTTTCATTGACTGTGACTTTGAGCAACAAGCTTAATTTCCAACTACTCTGTTTGCCTGGAAGAAGCCTGCACCTTGATATAAAAATCAAAAGAAATCACGCACTTGAAGATACATTGCAAATTAGGTTTAGACTTCTGGTAAAACGACAAAATAGTTAGCTTCCAACCTTCCTGACACAAACATGTACAGCTGCTATTTAAATAAGACAAAAATCCTTTTATATGCATGGCTTTGTAATTAAAAAGCAGAAGAAACCAACCAGGACCAAAAACTAAGAGAACTAAAAACCAGAAAAGCAAGCATGGCCTGTGACTGTCCTGGTGCAGATGGGGCACGTTGGCTTTTGGTCTTGGAAATTAGGGGGTTACGTTTTGATATCAGTGCAAGGACTGGAGATGCTCTGGGCCTGCACTGGCTGGGGAGTAGGAACCAAGTCCCCAGGGATTCTGGATTCATACCAGAGAATAAAGTAGCTCAAAAAGAGGGTGGACTAAAAATAATAATACTAAAATATAAGTAAAATCTGCTCACCAAACTGGGAGATAATAAGAAAGCTTGTCTACTTTAATCTGAACTCAGTAAAGGAAAAAAAACAAACACAAGAATCTGTAACCAAGGACTGATGTGACACTCCAGTTTAGGAAACTGCAGGTCCTGATAATAACACCTAATTGCCTTTGGGCCAACGAAGCTTTTAAGCTAGGTGGAGTTAAATGCAAAACCTTTCTGGAAGAGGATACCTCCAACTCAGACCACAGATGTTCCCACACACAAATCTCTACTCCAGTTTAGCTCATCATCTAAAACTGAAAACACACGAAGAAGGCAAGAATCAGCAGACCAACAGCAGAATTAAGCCTCTAAGAAATTCACTTAAAAGATAATATGAGAGATGAGTACAGATGCTGAACTAATCAAAACTTTAAAAGAACAAGACACTATGAAAAAAGGAAAAGGCAGATTTGAATCAAGATGAAATGAAATTGTGAAAATAGAAAATATAAGTCAATTAAATCAAAAGCTTCAGCAAACGGGTTAAACACCTGAGTAATCACAGCTGAAGAATGAGTTAGTGAACTAAAAGAGAAATCTGCAGAAACTCTACATAATAAAGAGAACTAAAGACATGAAATAGGAGAGTAATTAAGACATACAGGAGATAGAGCGGATCCTAACATATGTCTAAAAAGCCCTCCAGAAGGGAAGATAAAGAAGGCAAAAGGTAATATTCAGAAAAATTTCCAGAACTGATAAAAACTATAAATCCCCAATTCCAGAAAATGCAACATATCAAACAGAATCAATTAGTAAAACATGTAAAACAAAGAGGAAATCTTAGAGTGACCACACAATTTATTCTTTAAGCTGGGACACTTTTGTCTCAGGCAAATGTTAAACCAACATGGGATCCCAGGACAAAATGAGTAAAAAATTGAGACTGGTCCAGTCTATATGTCCCAGCCAAAACATGGAGTAGTTCTATTAAAGAAATAAGACTGACAGGAGAATTCCTAACAGCAAAAGACAGAAGACAATGAAATAGCCTTTTCGACGGGTAAGAATGACAGTTTATTTTATTTTTTATTTCTATATCCAGCTAATGATCTTTCACAAGTGAGGGCTAAATAAAACATTTCCAGACAAAAGTGGACTGAGTTTCTTGTTCAAATCGTTGAAACAATTACTGAAGGATGCATATACTAGAGAAGAAAATTCATTCTAGAAGGACAGCACAGGGATGAAAAAGAAAGTTCTATCAACATTGTCAATTAATTAGAAAATTCTGATAAAATGAAAATTTAGAAAATTACAACTCACTACAAATGACTCAAGAAAAGAAAACCTGAGTAGGTCTACTGCCCTACCTCTAAAAACTATGCTAGATGGTTTTATGGTAAATAGTACCAATCATTGAAGTACTAATACCAATCTTTATTTAAGTTGTTCCAGAAAAGTAAGGAAAGAAGAAAGGGAGGGAAGGAGAGAAAAGAAATGTAGGAAAGCTCCTCACCTGAGGCTGAGGCTACTATAAGCCTGACACCAAAACCAGACAAAGGGAAAGCAAGGTATGACAAAGGAAAATTACAGGGCAGTTTTCGCTTATGAACAGTACAAAAATCTTCAACAAAATATTAGCAACCCAAATCCAATCTGTTAAATTTGACAAGCTGATCCTAAAATTCATATGGAAGGAAAAAGGGCCAAGAACAATGGAAACCATTTTCAAGAAGTTTGGGAGCACTGGCCTTACCAGAGACCAAAACTTAGAAAGCTCCACATCAATTAGGACAGTATGGGGGGTGCCTGGCCAGCTCAGTCAGAATAGTGAGTGACTCTTGGTCTCAGGGTTGTGAGTTTGAGCCACAATGGGTGTAGAGGTTACTTAAATAAATAAAACTTAAATTAATTTTTAAATAAAAAAAATTAGTAGGACAATATTATATGGGCACAGAAATAAAGAAACAGACCAATGAACAGAGCATTGGACGGGAACTTGTACCACAAATGTGGCAATATAGATCAGTGCAGAAAGGCTGAGTGACCCATAAAATAAATAAGGTTGAGAAAATCCATGTGGGGGAAAAAGTCAAATTATATCTTTATCCAAAAATGAACTTCAGTCGGTAAAACTGAAAGTATAATAAAAATGTAAGTGTTTACTTTTTCCCATAAATACCAATATATCCAGAATAGAATGATATAACCAAGGGACATTAAGCTTTCTTCAAGAAAACAGTTCGATTTTCTACGAATACAAGAATAAATATTCCAGCCAGCTGAAACTAAATAATAACGTATATGTACACACATACATATACACATGATATACCAAAACACAACTTTAAATGTATATGTACATAACCAGTACACTCCTTAGGGATAACAAATTATCTTGGGGAAAGGGCTTTTTTTTTTTGGTAAGATTTTACATGTTTCTGGGTTTTTTTTTATAAGATTTTACTTATTCGAGGGGTTCCTGGGTGGCTCAGTAGGTTAAGCCTCTGCCTTCAGCCCAGGTCACGATCTCAGGGTCCTGGGATCGAGCCCCGCATCCGGCTTTCTGCTCAGCAGGGAGGCTGCTTCCTCCCCCCCTCTGTTTCCTCTCCCCTCTCTCTGCCTACTTGTGATCTCTGTCTGTCAAATAAATAAATAAAATCTAAAAAAAAAAAAAAAGATTTTACTTATTTGAGAGACAGAGAGAAAGAGGGCACGCACATGACCTGGGGGAGGGGCAGAAGGAGAGGGAGAAGGAGAACCAAGTTACCCGCTGAATGAGGAGCACCACGCAGGGCTCAATCCTGGGACCCCAAGATCATGACCTGAGCCAAACCAACTGAGCCACCCAGATGGCCCAGGGAAAGGGTATTTTATTCAAAAGACAGTCTCCATCAAAAGACAGTCATATAATTTCTCATGACTAATTCCAACAGCTAAACTGAAAACAATATAGAAGAAAAAAAAATCACAAAGATAATCATGATCTACTCTGTGCTATTATAACCTCTGCTTCTGCAACTGAAAACCAGAATCAAGATACTACAACCAAGATAGTACACCAAGTTTCACTCCTTGCTTTTTCCATTTAGTTTATGGAATGAATATTTTAATAAATCTTTCAAATCTCTGAGAAATCTGGTTTGAATGCCTGCAGAGCAACCCATCACATTCTAGCACTTGCTAATTTCTGTAGCCTTGTCTCCCTCCTTGGCATAGCAAACTTCAGGCAGGATGGTCTCTTCCAATTCTGAGAAGGGAGGTTTCCTCCGTAAGGGGCTTAAATATACCATCTTTGTCTGAAACGAAGTCCTCTTCTTTCCCTTCATATCCTCACCCAACACTAAGAAATCAGGAGCTCCTGGGTGGCTTAGTCAGTTAAGCGTCTGCCTTCAGCTTGGGTCATGATCCCAGGGTCCTCAGATCGAGCCCTGAATTGGGTTCCCTGCTCAGCAGGGAGTCTGCTTCTCCCTCTCCCTCTGCCTGTCCCCTGGCTTGTGCTCTCATTCTCTCTCACTCAAATAAATAAATAAAATCTTTAAAAAGATGAGAAATCAGTACTCTCAAAAGATTTCAGTACACCTATTTCTTCCTATCTCTTATCACAGTTCATATATATATATATATATATATTTACTGGTACAATTTCTAGAATATCTATAAACAAGGACCACGCCTATTTTGTTCTTTGCTTTATCTCTAGTATGTAGCACAGTGTCAGACCCACAGAAGTGAAATAGCAATTAAAGAAACTATTTTCTAAACCAATTTTTGTCTAAACCTTCCTTAGGAATGATTACTTGTACTTTCTCTTTAATTGTACTAACTGTATAACAAAATTAAGATTGTTAAGATTGTTATGGTTGGAAAAGTTTAAATTCTTACATTATCTCTAGAAAACAATAATATAAAGATAGCTATCCTACAAAAAGAGGGCATATGATTTTTTTAATTGTGTCATCACACTCTAAGATTCCTCCTAACTTAAAAATTATGTAATTCTAATCCCATTTCATTAACCCGTTAATGGTATCATTCTGATTACCATGCACACGTAACACAATTACTGCAGTCATAAATGAAACATTCTCAATATTCAGCTGTGTGTAAACAAAAACAGTACATTTGGTGGAGAAATGTTAACTGGCTTTAAAATGCTTTCTTAATATATGCACATAAATAAAATATAATATTAAACAGAAAGCAAACTACTATAATACATCATTAAAATAGCTATCTGTTTAAAAACAGGGATCAGGGCAATATTCCATTTTAAACAAATCTGTGTATGTGACTGGAGAACCAACGATTTGAAGGCCTGAATTAGAGGAATTTTCAAACTGTAGCCGTATCACCAGTTAAACAACAGTAACAATATTAACATTATAAAATCCAGAAAAAGGAGGAAGACATTTCAATGGTTTTCTCAAACCTCAATGTGCTGCACACCTATAATTTTGGCAGTGAGATACTACAGTATACCACAGGCCAAATAATACTTTCTTGCCCTATAGAAATACATCCTAGATTCTCTAAAAGAAATCAATATGTATATTAAGTAACATCAGAGCCAAATTTCCTTGAATATTCCCATTTTGTATGTTGTTTCTTTATACCCGTATATGCTTGTACATCACAGGTATCAAGAATGAACAACCTGCAGTTTCTGAACCTAGCTGAGATTTAATATTCTGAGATATTAGGACAGCATCTCCTCTAATCTATTAAGACTTGCAGTCTAACTATTGATCATAAACTTTTAGAAGTTTGCTAGTAAGAATGAAAGATTTCAGAAATAAAGGTGTAAAGAGGACTGGACTTTTACTGACCTAAAAACTCAGAAGATAGCTTCTCAGTTCTCTTTCCCAAGAGAAAACCCCAAACACTACATGTACTCCTTTAGAGGCTTCAACAAAAAGGAGCATAGGAAACTCAAAACAGAACAGTAAAGGAAAAAAGATAAAAGCAATCACAAATACTTAATCTTGGAATCCTGAACTTTGATTCAGAGAAGCAAAGAATTCAGAGTTCCGTATTTACCCTGTGGGGAAAAAAAATGTAAAAAAAGAGTATTAAGAAGTTTTGGTATATAGGGGCGCCTGGGTGGCTCAGTGGGTTAAGCCTCTGCCTTCGGCTCAGGTCGTTGATCCCAGGGTCCTGGGATGGATCCCCGCATCTGGCTCTCTGCTGGGCGGGGAGCCTGCTTCCTCCTCTCTCTCTCTGCCTGCCTTTCTGCCTACTTGTGATCTCTGTCTGTCAAATAAATAAATAAAATCTTTAAAAAAAAAAAAAGTTTTGGCATATTTACCCCATACGTATTGGTTTTCTGATTCTCTGTAATTCTAAATACTTTTTCCCTTAACAGTTTTATAAAATATCAATTTGTCCTTCAGGTCTACACTATTATATGACCTATGAAAAATGCTTTCAAGGAACTTATCAAGTCAGCAAATAAGGAGGACCAGGTAAGCTGCAAGAGAGAAGATAGGAGAATCTTCTAATAAGAAGAAACAGTTGTTTTTTTTTTAAGAAGTTTTTTCAGGGTACCCCTCAAACACTAGTTACAATGAGGGGCATAAAGAAAAACTCATCTGTTTCCCAAAAGTTGAAAATGAGATGGGGAGACAAAACAGACCAAGTGCAGATTAAATCTTAAATGCCTTAACTAAAATAAAGAAACCTTTAAGCAGTACTGGTGGCTACACTGCTCTGCTAGCTCAGAGAATGAGACTCTGGAGAAGTATTAGTGGCCAGAGCAGTTTAACATCATAAGGTTTACTGCAATTCCCAAGAACAGGGCCTCCTTTTTTTGCATTAAATGCATACAATTTCAGGGCTGTCAAATGTATTTTCAACCCTGCTGCTGGTAATTTGATGCTGTTCCAGAATACAAACTAGGATAAAACATCAATTTCACTCAAGTTTTGCAGTTTGCTATAAACTTACTAAGAAATCAGATAGGTGTGTATTATGAACACCTAACATTTTACATGTATTTACAACATCTGAAGGCTACTGAAATGGGCTTTCACTATGATTATGTGAGTTCTTTCTTTTTTTAAATTAACTGTTTGGTTTTTTAAAAGATTTTATTTATTTATTTTTTGACAGACAAAGATCACAAGTAGGCAAAGAGGCAGGCAGAGAGAGAGAGGAGGAAGCAGGCTCCCTGGTGAGCAGAGAGCCGGATGTAGGGCTGATCCCAGGACCCTGAGATCATGACCTGAGCTGAAGGCAGAGGCTTAACCCCCTGAGCCACCCAGGCACCCCTGATTATGTGAGTTCTAACCCAAGTTGGTAACACGTAAACACTGCCTACTGGGTATCTTCACTCAAACGTAAACCAGCATCTCAAAATCTGTATATTCGAGACTGACCTTACTAACTTCTTCAACATCTTGCTCATTCATTCACTGTCTACTTAGCTGCCCAGAAACGTGGAAGCTGCCTTTTCATTTTATACATTCGACTGTCAAATCCCACCAAGTGTAACCTCCATAATATCAATCTCCTATTCCCCATCCTCAAAGCTATGATCTTAATACAAGTCCCTGCTACTTCTTGCATACAGTACTGCTTTATCTCCAACTTTGTCCACCTCCAATCAGTTTTCTATACCATCAACACAGTGATGCGATTATTCTATTACTTCTACTTAAAAACCTTCAACTACATATCTACAGAACAAATTCCTTATTATGATATAACAGGTTCTTCATGTTCTGGTTCTTTCTTGCCATTAAAGTCTCATCTGTCACCTTGCTCCTCTTTAGTTTCTATACAGCAGCAATATTTAATTGTTTTCAATTCCCTGGAATGTTCCATGAACATATACAGCTTTCCTTACCATATTATTTCTCTGCTTAGTTTGCTTATTGACCTAGAGAACACTATGTCTTTTTAGATCTGGCTTAAGCACTCACCATTTTAGAACACTTTCCTACTTGTACTCTCACTCTCTCTAAAGTAAACTAAAGAAAGAAAGAAAGAAACACAACTTTTCTGGCCCTCCAAGGGAAGAATGATGTGTGTCTCATTATGCTCTATGCATGCATGTGTCCTATCACCTACATCTCTTTACTTCCCTCACTGGCACACATTTCTAGCTACTATAGTCCTTGAGTGTAGGTGTTGTACCTTATTCACTTTTATATAGCCACTGCCTGGCACACAGCACACAATCAAAAAATATCAGTCAAATGAAGTAATGTTTACTTATCTGTGTATTTTAATTGTCATTTCTCCTGTCTTACCAATTCACCAAGAGGAAGATACTATTCTGAACAACAATATTCTGTCAAAGAGCAAATAGGGGACACATTTAGGGTAATAGGAGACACATCAGGTCAATGCAAGAATGTGATAAGAACTGTATTTGAAACGATATATGACAAAAGTTGTTTAAAAATGTATCTTTCTGGAAGCCTCCAAAATACCCTTTGTTACATATTTCCTTAGGTCTATATACAAGAACATCAATAGAACACCCATATGCCACTTTCTCAGTGTGAGCTGGTGCATTTAGATTCTTACTTCAGCAAAACATTTATTTCTAGGATAGATCATACTGACATGACCAATCACAAAAACTTATAAACATCCCTCTGTTAAGAACACGATAATTAGGGGCACCTGGGGGGCTCAGTGGGTTAAGCCTCTGCCTTCGGCTCAGGTCATAATCTCAGGGTCCTGGGATCAAGCCCCACACTGGGCTTTCTACTCAGCGGGGAGCCTGCTTCCCCCTCTCTCTCTGCCTGTCTCTCTGCCTACTCGTGATCTCTGTCAAGTAAATAAATGAAATGTTAAAAAAAAAAGATAATTCATCAGGTAAAATAATTACATAATTATTTATTTATTTATTTTTGGCCAAAGAAGAGGATAACCATTTGGTAATATATTTATTGACCTCCACTTCACTATTCATAATCAGTTTTGCCTGGCCCAAGAGCAGAATCACAAAGAACAGTTTTTAGTGATGTGAAGGAAAGCCGGAAAGTCAGTCTTTTTTTTTTTTTTTTTAAGATTTTATTTATTAGTTTGAGCAAGCGAGCACAGGCAGACAGAGAGGCAGGCAGAGGCAGAGGGAGAAGCAGGCTCCCTGCCGAGCAAGGAGCCTGATGCGGGACTCGATCCCAGGACACTGGGATCATGACCTGAGCCGAAGGCAGCCGCTTAACCAACTGAGCCACCCAGGCGTCCCGAAAGTCAGTCTTAAAATAAGCTATCTAAGCTATCTTAACCATTTTAACTTAAAATATTTCTGGGTCCTTTCCTTTTTATTTATTTGATTTATTTTTTAAAATATTTTATTTATTTGACAGAGAGGGAACACAAGCAGGGGCAGGGGTAGTGGGAGAGGGAGAAGGAGGCTTCCCACAGAGCAGGGAAACTGATGTGGGGCTCGATCCCAGGATCCTGGGATCATGACCTGAGCCAAAGGCAGATGCTTAACGACTGACCCAAGCACCCCTCTCTTCTTTTTAAAGATTTATTTGAGAGAGAGAGAGAGAAAATGCATGTACAGGGGGAGGTGCAGAGGAGAGAGAGTTTCAAGCAGATTCTGAGATGAAAACTGAGAAACCTGAGATGAAACCAAGAGTCACAATCATTAACTTACTGTGCCACTGTTAAAGTCCTTAAGACACTATTTCCTACCAGTAAAATTCTGAATTTCTTTTATGAGTTGACTGCTTCCTCTCCTTGGCTAAAAGAACAGAACATATCCTAGGTTCATGGCATAAACAGTAAGTAATCTTAAATAAACACCTTAAAATAGGAATTTGCATTCATATATATACCTAGGAGAATGAGGATCTAGGTTACTTTTATAGGCACCCAGGAAAGTAATTCTATAACCCATGTTCCACTTCTGCTTCCATTCCTCTGGTTCAGTTGGCAAGTTTTTATTCTAGAGTAGCACTGTCCAATCAAGGCTTTTGTGATAAAAGAAGTATTTGACCTGCACTGTGCAATCTGGTAGTCACTAGCCATATGACTCTAGTGGGTAATGGAAATGTGGTCAGTGTGACTAAAGAACTAAAATTTTAAGTTAATTAATTTTAAATAGCAACATGTGGTTAGCAGTTACCATTTTGGCCAGTGCAGTAGAGATCTGAGAATGCCATGGTCAACAAAAAAGTATAGCCTGATCTGGTTCCTATCAAACGGGGTTTGGGTTAGAAACATGCTTGGCTGCTTCCTCCCCTACCCAAAAGTCAGGCAATAGATCTAAAGGGACAAATAGCCCGAAAGTCTGCAAAACTTTTTGATAAAGTGCCAGATAGTATTTTAGGATTTGTGGGCCAGTAAGCCAAAAGATCTCTGTCGCAACTATTCTACTCTGACACTGTAGCATAAAAGTAGCCATGGCCAATTTGTTAAGGAACTTGTATGGTTGGCTATGTTCTGATGAAACTTTTATTTAAGAACCCCGAAATTCAAATTTCATATAATTATTGTGTGCCATGAAATATTACTCTTAGATTTTTTTTCAACCATCAAAAAAATGTTAAAAACTGTTCTTAGTTATCAGGTCATACCAAAACAGGCTGAGGGGCCAAACCTCTAGCCTGGTTTGCAAACCTCTGAAATATATGAAAAATCAGTGAGCACATGAAGAGATACTCAACCCCACAGTCATAGAGGAAATGCTAGCTAAAATCATAGTAAGATCCCACTAGAATGGTAATATCAAAGGTTGGTGAAGATAACGTAACATGTGGCATTCTTTCTTATACGGTGCAGGTGAGAAAGTAAAATGATACAGTTGCTTAAGAAAACTGACAGTTTCTTGGGGCGCCTGGATGGCTCAGTGGGTTAAAGCCTCTGCCTTCAGCTCAGGTCATGATCCCAGGGTCCTGAGATGGAGTCCTGTATCAGGCTCTCTGCTCAGCCCCCGGCCACCCCACCCCCACCTGCCTCTCTATTTGTGATCTCTGTCAAATAAATAAATAAAATCTTAAAAAAAAAAAAAAAAAAAAGCCTGACAGTTTCTTTTAAAAATGTTAAGTATACTGGAGTGCCTAGGTAGTTCAGTCATTTAAGTGGCCAATTCTTTTTTTTTTTTTTTAAAGATTTTATTTATTTGACAAAGATTACAAGTAGGCAGAGAGGCAGGCACAGAGAGAGGAGGAAGCAGATAGCAGAGAGCCCAATGTGGGGCTTGATCCCAGGACCCTGGGACCATGACCTGAGCCGAAGGCAGAGGCTTTAACCCACTGAGCCACCCAGGTGCCCGAGTGTCCAATTCTTGATTTCAGCTCAGGTCACAATATCAGGGTCGTGAGATCGAGCCCCACATTGGGCTTGGTGCTGGGTGCTTGATTCTCTCTCTCTGTACCCCTCCCCAGCCCTCACTAAATAAACAAACAGTTAAATATACCATAAGACCCAGCCATTCTCTTCTTAGGTACCTAACTCAAGAAAAATGGAAATTTATGTCTACAAAAAGACTTGCATTTGCATATTTATAGACTTTTTTCAGAGTGACTTAAAACTAGAAACAACCCAAGTATCCCTCCAAGGTGTGATGGATATATAAAATGTGATACATGCATTCATACAATGGAATACTATTCAGTAATAAAAAGTAGCCAACTGGGGCACCTGGGTGGCTCAGTGGGTTAAAGCCTCTGCCTTCAGCTCGGGTCATGATCCCAGGGTCCTGGGATCGAGCCCCACATCGGGCTCTCTGCTCAGCGGGAAGCCTGCTTCCTCCTCTCTCTCTCTGCCTGCCTCTCTGCCTACTTGTGATCTCTGTCAAATGAATAAATAAATAAATTCTTTAAAAAAAAAAAAA
>RCUC01120887.1:0-43659 GCA_003697995.1 Taxidea taxus jeffersonii
CACATGATCTCCCTGATATGAGGAAGTGGAGATGCAACGGGGGTGGGAGTTAAGGTGGTAGGAAAAGTAAAAATGAAAGAAGATGGGATCGGGAGGGAGAAAAACCAAAAGAGACTCTTAATGTCATAAAACAAACTGAGGGGGGTGGGGGGAAGAGGGGTTGGGAGAGGGTGGTGGGGTTACATTATATGTTTAAATAAAGCTTAAATAAAAAAAAAATGAGCTACCATGCCATGAAAAGACATGGAGGAACTTTAAATGTATATGACTAAGTGAAAAAGAAAATCCAATCCCAAAAGGCTACATACTATATGATTTCAGTTATATGACACTCTAGAAAATTCTGAAGGAAATATGGAGATGGTAAAAAGATCAGTGGGTGTTGGGGTTTGGTACAGGTAGGGAGGGATGGATAGGCAGAGTACAGAGGATTCTTAGGGCAGTGAATCTATTCTGTATGGCACTATAATGATAGAAACATGTCATTATATATTTGTCAAAACATGTAGAATATATGGGAAGATTGAACCCAGATATAAACAATGGACTTTGGATAATGATGTGTTGATGTAGGTTCACAGACTGTAACAAATGTACCCCTCTGGTAGGGGATGTCGATAGTGGGGAAGGCTGTGAGTGTGTGGGTTCAGGGTATATGGGAACTCCCTGTTCTTCTCATTCAGCTTGGGGTACACCTAAAGCTGCTACAAAACTAAAGTCATAAAAAATTGATAACAGGCAGTTAAAGGAATTCCACTCTCTATATTTGGAAAGTAGTTATGAACTTAAATCTGGTTATAAAAATAAAACATAAAATTACATTTTAAAGATTAATATTACATTATTAAAAATTATATATAATATTGAGAGAAAACATCAGAAATATTAACAAGACTGAGAAGGAGGTGTAATATGGTACAAGTAGAGGGAGAGTAAAAGTGATCTAGAATCCTTACATTAAAAATGTGCCATTTTATACTTGATTGAAATGATTAGAAAAAAACAAGGTTTTTGAAAAACTGGAAGAAATTGACTTTAAATAGAACCAGCCAATCAATATGATAAAAGTGTAAATTCTCCCTAAATCAGTCTACAAACATTGGAATGACAAATTATCAACAGACTTTTTCTGAAATGTAAGAGTCTGGCTAATGATTACCTGAAAGAAACTACATGTGAGAAGAAAAGGAAATTCTCAATTAGAGGAAATATTAACAGGACTTGCCTTGGCAAATAGTAAAGTGTGTTATGATAATGCAATTCTGAGGTACTCTGAAGGTGAATTTTACAATATATGGAAATTTACATGATGAACATGGCATTTCAAATCTATGAGATAAAGTGGATTATTTAGAAAAAATAGTGCTGGGAAAATTGTACAGTTATTTGGAAAATAATGAGCCCCATTCACTGGTATAAATTCTAGATCAACCACAGAGTTAGATGTATGCATACACAAGAAAGAAAAAAAGCCAAAAGCCCAAACCCTAACCAACCAAATAAGAAAATATAAAAGCAGTAGAAAGAAGTATGGTTGTCTGTTTTTAAATTATATTTGGGTGAATAAGTCTTCCTAATTGTGAACTGACATGAAATCTAAGACCCATAAAGGAAATTTGGATAATGATGGACAATAATTAAAGTTAACAAAATTTATGGAGAATTTTCTAAGTGCTTGGCACTATTATGAGCTCTTTAAATGTTCTTTTACTCAGGACGCCTGGGTGGCTCAGTTGGTTAAGCGGCTGCCTTCGGCTCAGGTCATGATCCCAGCATCCTGGGATCGAGTCCCATATCGGCTCCTTGCTTGGTGGGGAGCCTGCTCCTCCTTCTGCCTCTGCCTGCCTCTCCGTCTGCCTGTGCTCGCGCTCTCTCTCTCTCTCTAACTAATGGGTAAATAAAATCTTAAAAAAAAAATTAAAAAAAATGTTCTTTTACTCATTTAATACCCAAACCCAATGAGGTATGCATATTTTATTACTATACATTTTCATAGGTTTGGAAACTGAGGCAGAGGGAGGTTAAGTAAGAGTAAATAACTGATAAACTTGGAATTGTGGACCCAGTCAATTTGATTTTAGACCCCAGCTTCACTCTGAGTAACTATGTATATTACATAACACCACCTTATGTAGCAAAAAAATCAGTAATACAGAAAATAATACAGTAATACAGAAAATTTCAGTATAAAATCAAAAGAAAAATGACTAAATTGTTAAAATACCTACTGACAATCAAAGCCCATTATCCCTTACATGCCCTATAGTTAAAAATTAATAAGAAGTGGTGCCTGGGTGACTCAGTCAGTTAAGGGTCTAACTCTTGGTTTTGGCTCCAGTTGTGATCTCAGGGTCCTGAGATCAAGCCCCACATTGGGCTGCACACTGCGTGTGAAGCCTGCTTGATTCTCTCTCTCCCTCTGTCCCCCCCACCCCCATCTCAGCTCTCTCTCCCTCTCAAAAAAAAATTTAATAAGAAAAGGACACACCACAATAGATAAATGGACAAATTTCATAAAGAAATAATTCATAAGTAAGGAACACAAGTGATTAATAAACATATGAAAAGATCTTCATTCCTGGTAATGAAGTAATACAAATTAAACAATTAGACAGCTGGAGGATTACAATATTGGCAGTGTCATTGTGTTAGAAGTATGGAGAAGTGGTTCATCTTTTACACATTACTAGTTGGTGGCAACTTATATTGATACAATATTAAGAAGTGGCAGTTTAGCTATTATCTATTAAAATAAAACACTTAAAGCCTTTCCATAACTGGGAATCTATTTTATAGAAGTATCTCCACATATATACAGGAGTATATGTGTTTGTGTGTGTGTATTCAATATGTCATAAATGTTATAATTATACATTATAATATTGTTTATAATTGCAAAAAACTTGAAGTCATCCAAACTTTCATCAATAGAAAATTAACTAAATTCACAATAATCCAAAGAATTAGCAGTGATGATTTTCAGAGGGAGAACTAAAGGATCATGAGGGCATTCCAGTTTTTTTCTTCTTGCATGTCTTTATTTTAATATTTTACAATATTAAAGTAGTACTTCTGCGGTAAGAGAAATAATATGAGTATTTTTAGAAAACATCTACAATTATTAAAACAACCTAGTAATAACAATAAACACAAATAAGAGGATACAAGCACTATATTACAAAGGTTAAATTATGACAATGGAGGATAGTTTCAGGAATTCAAGGTTGATTTGATACTAGAAAATTTACTTGTGGTTTATTAAAAGTCAAAAGAAAACAGATTTGATCATTTTAGTAAATATCTGAAGATTTTATTATTTTTTTTATTTTAAAGATTTTTATTTATTTATTTATTAGAGAGAGAGAGCTCAGGCAGACAGAGTGGTAGGCAGAGGCAGAGGGAGAAGCAGGCTCCCTGCCGAGCAAGGAGCCAGATGCGGGACTCCATCCCAGGACGCTGGGATCATGACCTGAGCCGAAGGCGCTGCTTAACCAACTGAGCCACCCAGGCGTCCCATATCTGAAGATTTTAGGTATCAGCTCCAATTTTAAAATATTTTAGTAGACATAGGCGGATATCTCACTAAAGTGATTAAGATTATCTATTGGAAATGAAAAGCTAACATCCTACATGATAAAAACCTCTGGAATCATTTTTTTTTAAATTTGTAAAAATAACAGCAACAGAGATATCCCAAGTGTGCCCAAAGATACCCAGTATTCTCATTTGACAAGATTCTGGACATTTCAATAAGAAAATAATCAGGGCATTGGGTGATATATGCAAATGGTAAATTATTGAACACTATATCTGAAACTAAGTATGTACTATTTGTTGGCTAATTGAATTTAAAAAAGAATCAGGGAAAGGAAAAATATTTGTTCAAGTGATATCACTGCCTACTCAGAAACTTTAGAAGAAACTTTAGAGAACAAAATTACAATAAGGGAGATGTTCACCAAGATTTGCAATTACCAGGTAGGCATATAAAATATCTCCAGCTTTTCTATATACAGTGAAATCCAGTTAGAGGAAAAAGGAGATCCCATTTATCTTCGTAAATAGTTCAGTGGGTAGAAGGTGATCTGCAGATATAGTCAAAGAAGATACTAAAGTGTTACACAAAAGATGGTAATGATACCTTTCTAAATATTAACTGTAGTTATCACTGGTGGGATAATGCCGCATACTAAAAAATGCTATTTTAATTTTCCTTTTATCTTTTAAAAACTTATTTGGTCTGTGTTATATTTTATTTTATAAGCTTTCTGTGTTCTATGATAAGAAAATTACAAATAATTTTAAATGCATTATAATCTGTGATTGCCATATTCTCTAAGAACATCACCTGTACATTGATGATTGCACCAGTAATCCACATTTCCATTTGTACCGTCGAGAAAATATCAAAATTTGCATAACATTTTGCCCAACATATGTCAATTCATTCTGCTCTGTTTCCAAAAAAATAATCATGGGAGATGAGTGTGTCCTCCGTTCAGAATGAAATTCAGCATTTGTTCCATGTATTTCAAACATCTTAACACGTTGGAAATGTGCTGCTCATTTACCGAAGTGTCACAGCTACTTTTGTGGGCAATTTTTAGCAGAGTCATCTCTTGAATACTTAACCATCCACAATAAAACAGAATGTGCCAAATTCTGTGCAGCTAATCTTCTAAATAAACAAAATGAAGTCCATAAGCTTTGACATTGTACCTAGGGAAGAAAGGGCATTTCCACAGTGCAGATGAATTCTGAATTGCCATCGGAAGCTATGGTATCACACTTGCATCGTGTTTTAAGGCAGATGCTAGCCCCAATGATCATATAAAGTGTGCTGGTGGTGTCTGTTTGCCACGGTGCTTTTATTTTCATAGAAGCCTTTATTTTCATAAGTAGTACCACAGGGTGGTCGGCAAGAGATTCTGAGTCCCTTTCCCAGGGCTTTAACATAAGGGCCAGCCATTTAGAGTACTCTCTCTGCTATTGAGCTAAAACCCAGTGCGATATTTAGAGCAAGTTTTGAGGTGATTCCAGTTAGACCTTCTTTGCTGAAGTGGCTGGCATGTGAGACAGACCCTGAAAGAGGGGCCAGAAGAGGAGGAGGCAGGAGGAGAATTGAATGCGATGCTTCATATTTGAGAATGAAGCATTATAAACAAGTCCGGGCTTGGGTGAGTCAAGAAACATAGAAAAGTGGCTTTTCTGAGTGAGGCAGAATGGGAGCCAGATAGGGCCAAATCAGGCAGAGGAGAAATAGAGACAAGTGTTGAAACCGGGGTTGTGAGGTACTCTTTTGGGGTGTGTGTTACATAGGGTGAAAGGAAGTTGTACTTGGCCTTCTCTCCCGAGTCTGGGGCACCCCTTGTGCCATATCCTCAGCTACGACTCTGATTTGCTCCACAGTGCCAGTGATACCTGGAGAACCCAATTGTTTGGACTATGGGTGGTCAGAAGTGAGACCTGGATTGTGACTTTTTGTTTTTACTGCTCCGCTATGTGGTACACAGGCTGGAGGTTGTAAAAGGTCAGTATGCTAAGGGTGACATAGGTACTTGTTAAAAATGGTGATTCCTGGTCACCTCCCTGCTGTTTCTGATTCATAGGTCTGCACCAGCACAGAGAATATGCATTTTTAATCAGAACTCTGGCTGGTTTTGATGTGACTTCCATGTCCCTGGAGGCGAGAGGGGAAGCTGAATGGGATCAAGGGGCAAAAGAGCATAGGAAATTGTGGGCAGTTTGCTCTCCTTGTCATGTTCTCTGCAGTCCCAGATTTACTACTATGGTGACCTCTCAAGTGGGGAAGAGTAAGTGTGAGGGGGTGAGTCCACCGAGGAAGGTGAAGGAATTGCGGCCCAGGTCCTACCCGCATGGGAAGTGCTCTTTGTATTGGTGACACCTAGAGGGAAAGTCAAGAGACAGTGACAATTTGAGAGGAATGGTTTCTACCAGAATCATGCCTTTTCCCTTCTTATCAGTTACCTCAGAATTTACAAGTCCCAAGGAGGAGAAAGTGGATGGAACTTCTGAGCAGATGGCTCAGTGCGCGGTACATTATGTTATTACCAAGTCTTAGTATGACTGTGGCTTGAGTTGAGTAATCACCTTACAGAAAGAAAAATAAACCTCCACAGAGCTAATCCTGACCCATTTGAGACTTTGTAAATGAACTATAAAATTATAACTGTGCAAGATGAACTTCATAGGAGCCATGTTTATACACACACGCACACACTTGGCAAAGCCTGAAAAGTAGAGTCTCCAGCTCTAATCAGCTCATTTTAAAATTGTGCCTACTGAAGCTTTCATGTAACAGACTTGATCTTTTATCTTAAGAGAGCTAAAGACTCAGATTGATGTTTTTGCTTAGCATAACACCCTTTAGTTCCATCCACGTCATTGCAAATGGCAAGATTTTGGGGTGTTTTTTTTTTTTTTTGATGATTAGCCATTAATTTTAAACCACTTCTTGCAGAATTATTTCTCAATTCTGCCTGTCAAGTGTATGTATGTGTTAAGGTACCTAGTGTACTAGTTCACAAAATTGCTGGGATTGATGGAGCAATCGGGTTGAATGTCTCCATTTTCAAATTATGGGCTCCCACTTGGGGATTAAATCAAAGGTAGGTTTTTCACCATCATACACACAGCAAGACTTTTGAAATTCTGGAAGTGCAGGGAAAAAGGATTTTGGAAGACACTGCCCTGGTAGAAAAAACTAAGAAGGAAGGCTAAGAGGGAAAGCAGCCCCCTACCAGGGTCACCCTGCAGGGAGCTCTCTGCCATGACCTCAGGAGGCCTGGATCTTAAGCTTAGTGGAGTTAACCTAGAGCTAAGATGTTGGAATAATGCCAAGGAAGAAGTATCAGATGTGTCAAATTGTAACTTGGAGCCATTGATTTCATGATCAGGAGGGGATATTTGGTGATAGAAAACTGGGTCAAACTGTTCGACTGGGCCAGGTGGTGGATAGGAAATGGTGAGGCCACAACTATAGGCGTACAGTGCTCGGTTAAGATCTATTTCATCCTCTTTCAAATAGCTCTAGTTCAGGCATGCCTGGATGGCTCAGTCAGTTAAGTGTCTGACTCTTGATCTCAGCTCAGGTCTTGATCTCAGGATCATGAGTTCAAGCCCTGTGTTGGGCTCCACCCTGCATGTGGAGCTTACTTAAAAAACAAACAAACAATTTCTAGTTCATTTTTAGCTTATTTTTTATCAAGTGGTATGTTCTGGAGGCAAAAGTCTGGTGTAGATTATAACTTGAGGAATTGCCAAAGCTTATTTCCGGAGCCAGAATATCTGGAAGAAAACAGATGCATCATTTGGACGTGGAAGAGCAATGTTCTGGAGTTTGAGGCATCACAGATTGTTTCCCTGAGATAACCCTGAATGCAATGATATCAAAAGTTGTACAGTCACCTTTTGATTAATACAGATACTTTGCAAAGCTAGAACTACCTATAGGACTTCAGTAGATTCAGAAGTTTATCAGACCCACGAAGTATCCTCAGTCATAACAGTGTCACTCATTAGGGTCTTTAGAGTAATATAAAATTAGACAATGACTAACATTTTCCATATAGTTTTGATACAGTAACATCTGGTTGTGATTACTTGTTAGCTAATTGTTTGGGCTATGGGATTATAAAATTTGTGAAATGCTACAAATTCTTTTTAATGAATAAATGTCTAATGAGGGAATGGAAGGCAAATTTAGTTCCGTGAAGTACAACCAGGGGACAAGCAGGAAACTGAATCCTCCCAAGCAACATTTCAATGTTTTACTTTTCATCCCTGTTAGCATTTCACATGTTTATTTTCTGGTGCAAAATTTTTTTTCTTTTTTAAAAATTATTTTTATTAACATATAATGTATTATTTGCCCCAGGGGTACAGGTCTATGAATCATCGGGCTAACACATTTCACAGAACTCTTCTGGTGCAAATTTAAAAGAAAATTTATCTACATTAAAAATAAATTTTTTAAAAAGATTATTTATTTATTTATTTGACAGACAGAGATCACAAGTAGGCAGAGAGAGAGGAGGAAGCAGGCTCCCCGCTGAGCAGAGAGCCTGATGTGGGGCTCAATCCCAGGACCCTGAGATCATGACCCGAGCCAAAGGCAGAGGCATCAACCCACTAAGCCACCCAGGCCCCCCTACATTAAAAATAAATTTAATAATTACTCAGGGTTGGTGTTCAATGGCAAGCCTGCAGTATATGTATTAGGGGAGAAATTTACCTGTTCCAGGTGTTTCGGGGCATAAGCATTTTCACATGATTAGACATATCTTCTATTTCCCTTTCCTTTTTACCACCTGTGTACCCAGACCAAACCCAAAGGACAAAAGCTATTTCTAGAACTTAGGAAAACCAGCATGACATCATGAAGATGATAAACCAGGGAAAAGCGAGAACCCGTGTCAGAACTCCAATAGCACAGGTCCTATGATTTTTTCTCTGTCATGGTTATTTTTCCCAAGGAACCTCCACATTTTCCCATTATATTCTCTTGGTAGAGTTCACATTTTACTTTGTTTAGGACAGGAAAAAAATGATTATAGGTTTCTGTTATCCTCATTGATGAATCATCCTGACTCTGAAAGACGAAGGGAGGATTGAAGAGTTTATCCTCCAATGAGGTTAAACTCTTCCTGCCTGATAGGTAGTGTCTTCCGTGTCTCCCAACTTTCAGACTTGCATTTGGTGCTGTTCAGAGAATAGTCTGTGGAATCATTCTAAAAGTGTTTAAGCGCCTCAGGGAAAGTTCTAAAGTGAAAGTTCCCTGATGGTATTTAAAATATCTTTTAAACATGAGTCATACAAATGATAAGAATGCATATATACTTTATATAGTGTGGGGATATCCTATGTTTAATCACATAGAAGAGGTTTCTCTGAGATCTGTGAATTTGGGAAGATTTTAGATGGCCTGAAGGAAAGGGACATTGGTGCAGTCAGAGCAGGGAATGACTCTAAGTGGCTGCTCCATGGGGGGGGATGTACCCCACTTTCCCAGGCATGATCGATCACTAGTAGAGTTATACTTGAGGGGTAGTATGACTGGGAGGGGGTTTCTCAGATGCTGGCCATATTCTGCTTCTTGATTTGGTGCTGATTACATGGCTGTGCTCATTTTATGAAAATGATATATGTGCTTTTTCTGCATAAGTGGAACACTTTAATAAAAAGTTAAAAGAATATTTGGTGTCTAATATTAAGGGAGAAAATACGGTCATGGTTTTGATAACAGTAGCAATGACAAAATCCAACTCCCTCCTATTCCTATCACACCCTGTGCACACCTCCACTGTTGCATTTCCCACATTATATTCTAATTATGTTATATAACTGTCACAACTATTAGACCATGAGCACCACTAGAGTAGGGAAGAAGATAGTGGGCAGAAAATGTCTAGAGCGGTACCTGACACTGGTTTGAGCTCCCTAGTTGACTGTTTAGTAAATCAGCACTTTGATGAAAGGGGACATGAATTTTGGTTATTCCTCTGCATATGGGTAACCACATTGTATTGCCCCCCAAAACCTTGCTAAGTCTACTTGTCATGTAGAAAGAGAAGAGATTTCAACAGAGGATGGATGGCTAAGACTCTCTCCTGTTCGAAAGTTCTATGAGAGCATATTAAAAATACAGTATAAAGAGCAGAAATATTTTAGAATGTTAAACATATCCCATGGTGATTGAAATTAATGAAAATAAGGATAACACCAAAAATGAAAACTGCAAATAAAAGATGGCTTTAAAATGTAAGTAGGGTTCTGATTTATGAAAATAAAAATTGAGTTAATCTTCTGAGTGTCTTACTTCTCAGTTTAATTCAGTCTCTCATTTTCTTTAAGAGAAAAGCATTTTATATAACTTGAATTTGTGATGATAAAGCAAAAATAAAAAGTAAGAAGCCACTTTCTCTCTTAAGAAAATGTGGTCCTAGACAGGAAAGAGCAATAGAGACTGAATTTTTCCTCCCATCTAAAAACGGGAGAAACTACAGGTGGTCAAGGTAGGTAATTCCCTGAGCTCCTCAGATGAAGAGGATGCACTTGTGTTTGCACTACTGTGATTTCTAAGTAAGACCATTCTATGTGAAGTGCCTGGCACAAGAATAATGATAGTTAACACGTATTGACTGCCTAGTGCATTTTAGGTCCTGATATAAAAGTCTTCATACAGACTGCTATGGAGGGACTTGCATTCCCTCAAAATGTAAAACCTGTGGTGTGACTCTATATACAGATGGGATCTTTGGGAGGTAATTAGGGTGAGATGAGGCCATGAGTGTGGGGTCCTCATCATGGTATTAGGAGTTTACAAGAAGAGGAGGGGAGAGAGATGTGGGAAAATCGTGATAAAGTGGTGGTCTGTAAGCCAGGAAGAGGGTCCTCACTAGGAAGCAGATCCTGCCAGAACCTCCATCTCAGACTTTCCTGCCTCCAGAACTGTGAGAAAATAAACTTCTATTGTTTAAAGCACCCAGTCTCTGGTATTTCTGTTATGGCAGCCCAAGCAAACTAACACACACTCATTCATTTTTACCATTGTAACAGCTCTCTGAAATAGGTCCTATTCTTACTGTCTTTCTAGAGAGAAAAACTGGGGTTGAAGAAAGTGACTTGCCCAGGGTCACAATGATTCCAACCCATGCAGTCAGACTCCAGACATGTGCTCTTAACCACTGTGCAGTATATGAAAACACAAGAGCAAATTCTCAAACATAAGCCACCTGTTAGTACCGACAAACTCACTGTAGGAGGCGCCCTGCCAGCTCAGTGAAATGCCCTTGTGTTCATGTTATGTTTCCTCATGGGACAGGGTGTAGTAGCTGGTGTAGTCATTTGGTTGCTCACTTTGGATAGTGATAGGGTGGAAAACAATAATTGTTGGTATTGAGCCCAGAGGATAGGCCTTTGGAGCTGTGGGTTTGGTGGACAGATAGGACACTCAACTTGGCCCTTTAAAAATGAGATTGATCTAAAGTGTCTGAACAAGAGTTCTTTGTATCCCAGTTTGGGTAGCTGCAAGACACACACCAAAATGGTGCCCATGACCTTGAAATCAGAGTTCCCAGGGTTGCACATTTCTAGACCCATGAGGCTTAGCCTACCGGGTAGTTGTGCATTCACTGGCTTCTTCTTCCTGCCTCTAAATGCAAAGTTGGTCTTTCTGTGGACATGATACTAATATCATTCTCTTTCCCCTACATACAGATGGAGCATACAAAGGACCCAGATGGATTTGTGGTGACTTGAGGACAAGGTTTCAGCAGGAGATTATACTAATCACCAACTCAGTAGGCCTGTGAGCTTGAGTTCTACGAAGGTAAGTATACAATGTTTTCCATAAACACTAAATTAAATGCAAACATACTTTTATATTGTTATTACTTTGAAGAGTTTTATCTTTCAGAGCAAAGAATTATCTCTAACTCAGAAATTCACTCCATGCTTCACTTAGAAGAGTGTTTGTTTTTCTAAATCTAATCCTCAGAAATCAGCCACAAGCTTCCCAAATATTTCAATCTTGTTAATAATGCTTGCTTTAAATTCAAATCCCATTTCTCAACATCTCTTTGAAATAGTCAAGAAGCCCTGTCATTTTCCAGCTATTCCTAGTATGTTAAGAGGATTTCAAAGCTATCTATTAATGAGCCCTGCTCTCCCCTGTCTGTCCCCACTGCAATTCTCCACAGCAGTAAGAAGGGTGAACGCTTACTTTTCCCTGGGTTTGAGGAAGGAGGGTGGACTGAGCAAGTCTGAGATGCTGTTAGGGATTGAAATCCAGGGTGTTTGGGTTACAAGTGTGCTACCCAGAGGTCACTTCCTTAAGGGTAGATGTTTGCTGTTTGGTTTTGGAACGATAGAAGAAAATGGGTAAGACAGACTCTATTGACTGAGTACTCACACCATGCCTGACTTTGGGCTAAGTGCACAGAGCTCATTGTGTTGGATCCTTACAGTAATCCCATGGGTAAGTATTATGATTGCTTACCATTTAAACAAATGGAGGCTGAGAGGGGCTAGATAACTTGCTTACTTAGGAGAAGTAAGGTGGCAAGGCTGTTTAGTGGCACAGACAGGATCTGAACCCATCTGTCTGAGCCCAGCATCTTAGTGTGTAGCTCCAGGCAGTGCTCCATTTGCTCCACATAGATGATTAGGGGAAGCCAACGGAAGGCATCAGGAGGAAGCATTTCTCACTTCCATGAAAAATGACAAGATGCAATTTTTCAACGTGAATTGAGTGAACATTTGTTAACTATCAATGATATGTGGGGCTCTTAGAAGGATATTAACCTCTGAGAGGGGTGGTGGGTCAGAGGCACTGTGTTAGAAGGACTGTGTTACGAGCACTCTGTTAGGAGCACTGGCATTTTCAGACATGGACTCTAGTGTAGCAGAATCTTCTTTCCTTTTGCTTATGTCAAGAGACAGAGTGTAAGCAAAAAGATCCCTCATCTAATTGGGACAAAAGTGTTGAGGCAGTCATTCTAAGTTCTTAATGGTTTTTCAGACCTTTCTGAAGATTCCCTGGGGATATTTCAAAATTCAGTTCAGTGAGTGTTAAATAAGTGCTGACAGGATGCCTAGCAGAGGGTTTGTACTGAGGAGACAGGGGTGACTAAGAGGTCTTTCCTGTCCTTGAGGAGCTCTCAGTCTAATGGGGGCCATTTTTCTGTTCCAGGTGCAAATACAGAGATTGTGTCACCCGGGGAATAGATAAATGTCCGACTGTCTCTATTTCAGATAGGCTTTGAACATCAGTGCATAAACATCTGCAGTATAATACCATGGGAAAACAAATGTAAAGTTATCAGGAAAAGGGAAGGTGGGGAGAAAAGGTCAGGATGATAGAATTACTCCTGGAAAATTATTCGTACATTGTGTGCAGGTTTTTGAGGTCAGCTGCCCTTCAGCTTCCCAGCTGTCAAAGCAAACAGGGAAAGATGATCAGTCACAAGGCTCATAGTGGCCACAGAAACATATCTGCTCCTCAAGAAAGGTAGATGTTTTTCCTGGTTTCGAAAACTAGGAACATTTTTTGCTCTCTATCTTCCTAAAAGAGAGCTGTGTGAAAGACTGACCCATGTCCTCCACTTCACAGCATGTTCCAGTAATAAACACAATTGCTTTTTCCAAGCGGCAGTTTATTAGCAGCTAAGTTAATGCCACAGTGACATTCCAGAAACAAACATCCTCTGGAGCTGAAGTGCTCAGTCCAGGGCCAGGCTGACCATTGCTCTGGTATAACCTGGGGCTGGAAATGCACCTCTGGGAATATATTCTGAGGTGATCTCTGGAAAGGAGGTAGCTGTTTCACTTTTTTTTAGACCAGGTACACTCAACCTCAGGCTTATGGCAGCTTGATCACCTGTTGTGTGTTTTTTTATGTGGTTCACATGTGTTTTGGAGTGAGGCAGGCATTTATCTCTGCTGTGTTACTCAAGTTATATCACTGTGAGTGATTTGCTTACCCCTTCTAAGCTTTATTTTTCCTCTTCTATGAGTTGGGAGAGTCATATGGCCTTCACAGGTTCATTGGGAAAGCAGGGGAGACTATGTACACATTCACAAAGCTCTATGCTCAGGGCTGAGCAAACACTCTTTTAAGGATGGTTAGCAAATGGTAATTGCTGCTAGTTTGGGTAAAAATATCCCTTATCTTTTTTACATTGCAGAGGGATGGATGTCCTTTTTTCTTTTATTACATGTCATCAAAAACTTCTATGACATTAGTATTTTTGGTGCATTTTGTCCCTACTAAGGATTTAGTATAGCATTTATAATACCTTCTTTAATTTTGAGTACTTTTTAATATAATCCCAAAACTTTTGCTAAAAGCCAGGACATACACCTGATCATCTTAGGTTTATGAAAGAAAATGTAAGACCAAAAGAAACAAAAGCACTTCAGACCAACACGATACTTCCCTAGGCTTTACCAAGATCTTGGGTTAGCATCTGGTAGAAAACCACATCCAGGGACACCTGGGTGGCTCAGTGGGTTAAGGGTCTGCCTTTGGCTCCGCTTGTGATCTGGGCTCCCGAGATCGAACCCCACATGGAGACCCACATCAGGCTCTCTCCTCAGTGGGGAGTTTGCTTTTCCCTCTGCCCTTCCCCCCCAGCTCATGTGCTCCCTCTCTGCCCTCACTCTCTCTCAAATAAATAAATAAATAAATAAAATCTTAAAAAAAAAAAAGATAGAAAACCACATCCATAGCTTAAAGAACTGCACTAGAGACCTGTGAGGCTGTGGGTCTAATTTTAATTAAAATTAAGATTTCCAGAAGGAATAATTTTGTTAATGTCCTTGGTTAATAGACAAGTACTAATTTGCATATCTGGACAATACAAACTCAAAGCAGGTGATGAAGGCTTGCAGTATAAAAGGCTCAGAAGGCAAATTGCTGGCTGACCCCCGATCAGCCATTTGTCTAGTCTACAGGCCTGTATCTCTTCCAATGCTCAGAGCTGTAAATGTATGCCTGCTCTGTTTTTCTAATTGTGCCTTTGTGCCTCTTTCTTTCTCCCTCTCAGCACGAGTCTCTCTTGAGTCTCTTGAGTCTTTTGTGTAGCTCCCCTCAGGTTAGGTGACCCAGGAGTCAGCTGAACCTCTGACCCACTCTCAGTTCTTAGGGGACTCATCAGCAGATTTGTATCAGTAGATACTCAGGGAGATGTGGGTCCACATTACATGGTTTCTGTTGTGTTTCCCTAGGAATAGGTACAGTTTGAATTTCAACAACTATTTGTTGGAAATCAGAGCCCTGTAGCTATGAGTTGAATGCCTCCAGCATGGCATGTGGCATTGCATAAGGTCACACTGTCACCGTCTTATTTCATAGTTTGATTTGGATGGTAGACTGGAGAACATCTCATTAAGTGTGCAAATTAGATTATGATAAGTAAGTGGCTTGAGGACCTGGGAGAGAACAATTAGATTTCAGAGTAACCTTAGAGAATGAGTCAGAAATAGAGGAAGGTTAGGCAGGAGTTTATGAACATATATACACATACACAAATACAAACACACACACATGCACAGAGAGAGAGTGAGAACGAAAGAGGGAGAAAGAGAGACTGAGATTATTATATCCTTGTATCTCTCAATGCTTGGCACAGAGTAATCACAGAATAAATACCAGTTTAGTTGAATTAGTCTAATGAAGATCCCCTCAAAAAGATTAGGACAGCCTTTCTAGCAAACTGGTTCACAAAGATATCCAAAGTTGAGGATTTTTAAAATATTTTTTTTAATCAACTAAAAAAAGCAAACTAATTTTTACCTATGTTCAGTATTAGTTGTTTAAGCAAAAACATTTTGTAGAACAAGAAAGAAACAAAAGCTGGTGTCCTTTTTATGTCTTTTATTTCCCCTTCTCTTTATCCTAAAGATGTGGTTGAAGGTCCAATAGATGCTGATGTAACTTTTAACTTAGATTTGTGGTAGAGCTTTATTTCTCCCACCATTTAGTCTTTACACAAAATTCCCCCACCCATGAGGAAGTACCAGGTCCTTGGTAATTCTGAGCCATGCCCTCTCCCCTCCACAGCAAACACTGTTGGGATAGACAGACCTATTGAAATTGTCAATATCTAAGATCCTCTGGAGTGCAGAGAATGACCAAGAACTTTCAGAAGATGGATTTCTCATGGAAGGATGTTGTTGTCCACAGTTTACCCTGCTGCACAACCTGAGAGAGTGTGGCTACTTAAAGGAGTAGTACTCAGGCTTGAAAAGAATGAGAAGCACATGGATGGCTCAGTCCTTAATGGTCTGACTCTTGATTTTGGTGCAGGTCATGATCTCAGGGTTGTGAGATAGAGCCCCACATTGGGCTCCTATCCTGGACATGGAGCCTGCTTAAGATGCGCTCTTTCAGGGCACCTGGCTGGCTCAGTGGGTTTAGCGTCTGCCATCAGTTCAGGTTATGACCCAGGGGCCCTGGGAGCGTGCCCTGCATTGAGGAGGAGTGATCATCAGGGAGTTTGCTTCTCCCTCTCTCTCTGCCCCTCCTCCACCTTGTGCGTGCATGCGCGCATGCACACACACACACACACACACACACACTCACTCACTCTCTCTCTCTCTCTCTCAAATAAATGAATAAAATCTTTAAAAATAAAAAAGAGAAAAAAAAAGCCCTCTCTCTCCCCTGACATGCCCAGCCTCCCCCACTTGCATGCACACTCTTTCATTATCAAAGAAAAAAAAATGAAATCTTACCACTTGCAATGACACGGATGGAAATAGAAGGCATTATCCTAAGTGAAATAAGTCAGTCAGAGAAGGACAAATACCATATGATTTCACTCCTATGTGGAATTTAAGAAATAAAGCAAATGAGCAGAGGGAAAAGAAGAAAGAGGCAAACCAAGAAACGGACTTTTAACTATGGAGAACAATCTGATGGCTCCCAGAGGGGAGATGGGTAGGGGGTTGGGTGAAACAGGTGATGGGGATTAAGGAGTGCTCTAAATACCAGGATGAGCACTTAGTGTTGTATGGAAGTGTTGAATCACTGAATTGTACATGCTAAACTTATGTTACACTGTATGTTAACTAGCTGGAATTTAAATAAAAACAAACAAACAAAGGAGTGGCCTGTTTTGGGGGATGGCCTCCCCAAAACAAGCCAGTTCATATTTGTATCAAGTTCTGGAAGTTTCTTTTGCTGTGTGACCTCTGGCCACTGTCCCAAGCAGCTATTTCTCTCATTACCCTCCTCCTTCAACAGTGTTTTGTTTTAGTGTTTCAAAATTTTCTTGGTAAGCTTTAGATAAAATTAACCCCGGGCTAGAGAACTTACAACTTGAAACAAAAAAATTCTCACTCACTTGGTGGATTTTTCTCAGCATCTTCAGATGTTTTCATTATTTTCAGCAGTTAGACTAAATTTAGAGGAAAAAGAGATTTGAAATAATTAATCGTTAACTCTTGATGGGCTAGATAAAATTATTGTTGGGCTTTTTATTTTCTTACCTACCTTTGCTATTTGTTCGATGAAGTCTCCTTGAAATTCTGGTGCTCTGGAAGCCGAATTTTGGGGAAAAACAAACCCCGGATTAAATACAGTTAGATATTTTTCCCTTCCTGCTTGTATGACTTTTGGATGCTCCCCACTCTGTAAAATTAAAATGATGAGACCTACTTCCCATGACTGAAATGCTGATTAAAAGCTCTGATCTACGTGAAGCTCAGCATAGCACATGGAATATAAGGGGTAGTTATAGCATCAACCAAATGAAAAGGCAGCCTACTGACTGGGAGAAAATATTTGCAAGTTATTTATTTGATAAGGAGTCCATATCCAAAATATATAAAGAATTCATACAACTCAGCCAAAAAACCAACAATCTGTTTAAAAAATGGACAGAAATTCTGAATATTTTTCCAAAGAAGACATAGAGATGGCCAATAGATACATGTAAAGATGCTCAATGTCACTAATAAGCAGGGAAAAGCAAATTGAAACCACAGTAAGATACCACCTCACACCTGTTAGAATGGTTGTGGAAAAAAAAGACAAGAGATGGCAAATACTGGAGGTGATGTGAAGAAATGGGAACCACTGTGCACTGTTGGGAATGTAAATTGGTGTGGTCAGCATGGAAAACAGTATGGAGTTTCCTCAAAAAATTAAAAACAGAACTACCATATGATCTAGTATTTCCACTTCTGTGTAAGAAACCAACACTAATTCAAAAAAATATATGCACCGTGATGTTCATTGTAGAGTTATTGCAATATCCGAGACTTGGAAACAACCTAAATATTCTTTAGTGGATAAGTGAATAAAGAAAATGTGGTATATAGTCAGAATGGCTAAAATTAACAAGTCAGGAAACAACAGATGTTGGTGAGGATGCAGAGAAAGGGGAACCCTCCTACATTGTTGGTGGGAATGCAAGCTGCTGTAGGCACTCTGGAAAACAGCATGGAGGTTCCTCAGAAAGTTGAAAATAGAGCTACCCTATGACCCAGCAATTGCACTACTGGGTATTTACCCAAAGATACAAATGTAGTGATCCGAAGGGGCACGTGCACCCAAATGTTTATAGCAGCAATGTCCACAATAGCCAAACTATGGAAAGAACCTAGATGTCCATCAACAGATGAATTGATAAAGAATGGGATATCTATATCTATATCTATATCTATATCTATATATCACAATGGAATACTATGCAGCCATCAAAAGAAATGAAATCTTGCCATTTGCAACGACATGGATGGAACTAGAGGGTATTATGCTTAGCGAAATAAGCCAGTCAGAGAAAGACAATTATCATATGATCTCTCTGATATGAGGAATTTGAGATGCAGGGTGGGGGTTGTTGGGGGGTAGGGAAGGAAAAAATGAAACAGGATGAGATTGGAGAGGGAGACAAACCATAAGAGACTCTTAATCTCAGAAAACAAACTGAGGGTTGCTGGGGAGTGAGGGGGTAGGAATAGGGTAGCTGGGTTATGGACAATGGGGAGGGTATGTGCCGTGCTGAATGCTGTGAAATGTGTAAGCCTGATGATTCACAGACCCATACCCCTGGGGCAAAGAATACATTATATATTAAGTAAAAAAAAATGTAGTATATACATAAAATGGAACATACTTTATCCATAAAAAGTAATTACGTCTTGGCATTTGAGACAACATAGATGACCTTGGGCGTATATGTGGGCATAATGCCAACTGAAATCAGTCAGACAGAGAAAGACAAATACTATATGATTCCACTTATAATATGGAACCTAGAACAACAACAAGAACACTCAAAAACCAAGTTTGTAGGCACAGTGAACAAATTTGTGGAGGGGAAGGGGATGTGTGTAATGAGTGAGGGGGTTGAAAGTTACAAACTTCCAGTTGTAAGATAAATAAGTCATAAGAATGGAATGTAAAGCACAGTGACTATAGTAATCCTGCTGTTGGGTATTTGAAAGTCGCTAGGAGAGTACATTTTATAAGTCTTCATCACAAGAGAAAAAGAAAAATAAATTTGTAACTATGTATGGTGATGAATATTAGACTGACTTACTGTGATCATTTTACACTATATACAGATAAATCATTATGTTGTATACCTGAAAATAATACATCAGTTACACCTCAATAAAAAAAATTCTGGCATAGCCACTGTGAGAGAATAATTCTTTCAAATGACTTTAGATAGTCTTTTTTGTTTTTGAAAGATTTAATTTATTTGAGAAAGGGGGAGGATCAGATTCCCTGCTGAGCAGGGAGCCTGACAATGGGCTCAATCCCAGGACCCTGGGATCATGACCCAAGCTGAAGGCAGCTGCTTAACTGACTGAGCCACCCAGGTGCCCTACTTTAGATAGTCATTTAATTATATAGTCTAGTAGAATATGTTCTAAATACAAAAAGAAAAACCAGACAAACACAAAAACAATAAAAAAGGCAGTCATTATTATTTAGTAATGGATTAATTAGTCAGTTAGACTTGGAATTGTAGTCATAGTGAAAATAGTCACATTAAAATATTATCAGATTTGAGACTTGTTTATGTTTGAACAATTACTCATTTAAATTTCCTGTACCAGCTGATTCAGTCCCCCCAAAAAGAATTGGGATGAGTTAGGGGCGAGGAAGAAGTGATACCTAGGTAGACCTGTAACAGCATTCCCATTCTGTGCTTTCCAGACACCGATGTTTTATGACTTGTTAGGAAGCACAGCAGAAGAGAGCGTTCTGTGGTCAAACACATTTAGGAAATAGTTTTCATTGCAGGAAATGGACTGATGTTGCCTTGGGCTATTAAGGTAAAAAACCTAGGAATCACTTTTGCTTCCCTCTTTCTCTCACCGTATGCTTTTCAATATACCAGCCAGTCTTCTTTCATTTATTTCCAAAGTGTGTCCTTGGACTCACTACCTCTGTCTGTATTCTCAGCTATCCCCATGCAAACAGTTTATCCTAAGCTACGATGCAACCTACCTGCCCACCTCCATGCCCCCCATTGTCTAGAGTGACCACAGAACACAATCCCAGTGTTCCATTCCCCTGCTTAGAGCCCTCTGTAGCTTCCAAATGCACAGAGAATAAATCCAAATGGTTTCCTCATCCTTGCCTGTCTCTCTGACCTCATCTGATACTACTGCTTCATTCTTCCCTGCAGGCCTTATTTCTGTCCTTGAATATGACAGTTTTACTTACTGCTGAGGCCCTTTGGGGAGCTCTTCTGGAGCTCCTTTTTGTAGCTACCTCCACGCATCACCTACCCTTACATGATGTTATCACATCTACCTGTTTTATGTTATATATTTTTAGAGATTATTCCACCATCAGAAATTATACTGCTCATTTATTTATAACTTGCTACTAGGGCCCAGAACAGTGCTTGGTAACTTGTGCTCACCTATTTATTGGATGAGCACATGAAATTCTGGTTGGATAGCAGCAGGTGCTAGACCTCACGCAACCTGAAAAATACAGCCATCTTTTTGTTCACTAGTCTTTCAAGAAATACTCTTTAGCCATTAAGTGAAGCACACTTTGTCTTTCCTGCAATGACATCTTTTAGATGAAACTTGCAAAGTTAAAACTTGTTTTCATCCACTTGGGGACACTTTTAAAATTTAAAGTAAGAAAGTATACCTTGGTCGCCATGACTATAAAACTGGACTTGAAGTGTTGTAAAATGATATTTTTTAGACATTCAGTTAAATGCTTTTCTTTAGGTCTTGAGCAGCTGGTAAACATCACACACTAAACAAAAGTTCTTTTCTTCATTTTATGTTTTACTTTCAGATGATATATATATTTGATAAGTATAATCCATTTATTTCAAACCCTAAAGCAATTTTAAAAGAACGAATGTCAGATGGAGATTTATTTTTCAAAATTCTTGGTATGGCTACATGGGATATTTTATTAGATGGAGACTTTAATTTTTTTTAATTTTTTTTAATTTTTATTTATTTATTTGACAGATAGAGATCAGAGGCAGGCAGAGAGAGAGGATCATGACCTGAGCTAAAGGCTTTAACCCACTGAGCCACCCAGGCGCCCCAAGTGACTTTAATTTTTAATTAAAGTTAAAAAGACCCTTTTGTCATCAGAAACCAGTTTAGTAATATTTCAGTGTTTTTTTCTTTTTTTGCTGGATTATTTCCTTTGTAGACTTGGGTTTTCAAAGCAACAAACATATTTTTTCAAATGAAATATTTGAGAACTCCAATATTTAAAAATTTTTTAGGGGCACCTGGGTGGCTCAGTGGGTTAAAGCCTCTGCCTTCGGCTCAGTTCATGATCCCAGGGTCCTGGGATGGAGCACCACGTTGGGCTCTCTGCTCAGCGGGGAGCCTGCTTCCTCCTCTCTGCCTACCTGTGATCTCTGTCAAATAAATATAACCTTTAAAAATTTTTTTAAAAAATAGATTTTATTTATTTATTTGACAGAGAGAGCCCAAGCAAGGGAGCAGCAGGCAGAGGGAGAGGGAGAATCAGGCTCCCCGTGCAGCAAGGAGCCTGACACAGGGCTCGATCCCAGAATCCTGGGATCATGACTTGAGTGGAAGGCAGCCGCTTAACCAACTGAGCCACCCAGGTGCCTTAGAATGCCAACATTTTATTTTTTATTTATTTATTTTTTAAAGATTTTATTTATTTGACAGAGATCACAAGTAGGCAGAGAGGCAGGCAGAGAGGAGGAAGCAGGCTCTCCGCTGAGCAGAGAGCCCGATGCGAGGCTGGATCCCAGGATCCTGGGATCACCACCTGAGCGGAAGGCAGAGGCTTTAACCCACTGAGCTACCCAGGCGCCCCATGCCAATATTTTAAAACAGAAATATCCTGACTCCAACAAGAGTTGTTGTTATTAGTGTGTGAGCTTTGGAAAAATTAATTAATCCTTGAGTCTGTTTTCTCTTCTATAAAATGGGGATAGTAGCATTTATTTTATTGACTTGCTGTAAGAATTCACTGTGATATTTCCAGCTAAGTGCTTGATATAAAATAGCCCCACAGTAAGTGCTAGTTATTTTCTATGTTGCTCTCCTCTTACTGCAGTAACATTCATTGTATTCCTACTGTGTTTCTAGCCCTTGCTAGCTACTAACTATAACTGTGGTAAGATCTGGTTGTTGACCTCAGGCTTAAAGAGGGCCTTTGCATTAAGGACTTTCTAGTGTGGCTTGGAGTTTGGTGATAGAGGGTTTATGATATATCTAAAAACTTATATGTTATAATTATTATAAATAAAATAAATAGACTATATATTTACATATGTATATATATATATATATATGAAATCTATAAAATCTATATGTATATACATCATACTATATATATATAAAATTTACCATAGATGGTAGTCAAAGTTCCAAAATCATGCTAAAAACCATTAAGGTACAGAGTTGTAGAGTCATTAACGTTGTGCTCTTGAAACTACTGTTAACATTGTGTGTTAAATATACCTCAATTTAAAGAAACCCCAAACATTGGGGTAGACAAGTGTTTTTGTGTGATAGTCATTAGTATTTGGTACTTAGGGTTCCAAAGCCAAGTTTAAAAACATTGGGGTGCCCCACGCTGTGTAGGTATCACTCTAAGACTTCTGAGTCTTAATCTGGGGAAAGTGCAATCTCATTTTTTAAGAAAAGCTCTGGCAGGGTGCCTGGGTGTCTCAGTGGGTTAAGCCTCTGCATTTGGCTCAGGTCATGATCTCGGGGTCCTGGGATCGAGACCTGCATGGACTCCCTGCTCAGCGGGGAGCCTGCTTCCCCCCACCCCCTGCCTGCCTCTCTGCCTACTTGTGATCTCTCTGTCTCTCTGTCAAATAAATAAATAAAATCTTTAAAAAAAAAAAAAGGAAAAGCTCTGGCAGCTTTGTGCACATATTAGGGTCTCAGTATTTGTTCTGTAAATATCGAGTTTTTATTGCATGTACCTTATGGGACTTTCTAGGAGGAAAGGATATTTATAGTTGAAGCTACATTTTTCTGTTTACTCTTCTCCCCTATGCGAGACTCATGTTAGACCTAAAAAATGAATCCCATGTCTACAGGTAGAAAAGAGAAGTAAGGAAGTCACTCTTGGAAGGAGGATATGCATGAGATAGGTTCTTTGTTGTGAAGTAAGCGTCAAGCAACTATTTTTTTCCTATGGAGTATTATGAATTAAATGAATTTATATAAAATGTATATGTATATAATATGAATTTAATAAAAATTAGCATAAGAAGAAAAGCATTCAGGTAGTGCTTGGAAAGTGGCATAAAGCCTCAACACACTTGTATTCTAAGATTTTCAACTTCACTATTGAGTTTTATAATAATTCTGGATTTCATTCTTATTCTAACCTTGTGACCCTGATACGGCAATTTTGGTAGTTACATGATTCCAGTGCTCTTGCAGAGACTTGTTTGTCTGAAATAGCTAACATTTTAGAACAAAACAGAAACATAGTCAAGCTTGTGAAGATTTAAACATATTTAGAACTGATTTTATGTGTGTATGGGAAAGGTGTTACTGTCTGTTCCTCCCTATTTGCCATTACCCCTATCCTTTTCCCCCCTCTCCTGTTCCAGGTGTCAGAGCCATGGGCCCCACTGTCCTGGGTGTCTCCTCATAGGGCACTCACCCTGGCTGCCAAGTGTCTCACTTCCCCCGTTTCCTTGCTAGAGGTAGTCCCTTATCAGTCTATTAAATTATCACAGGCAAAGCTTGAAGGAAACATGAGGAGCTCTCCTTTACTTCCCTCAATTCTATACAATTTTAGAGACTTTCTCAAGGCCAGACTCCATCCTTAAGGACTATAATCCGGCGTTTCCCAGTGTTTCTGCCACTGACAGTCTGTCTTACAGTATTCTTTCTTTGACCCCAAATTTTACAGGAATTTTATCTAATAAACAGATGAAAGTAAGGATGTATTTTATTATCGATCAGAGCTTCAATTTGGCTTGAAATAAGTATCAACATCCTGAGCTCATATGATTATAATCACAAGGGAATATATGTGGTGTTTAGCCTGTGCATCATAAACATGTTATATTTCAAATAAATGATTACCATACAAAGAGAATTTTGATAATAAAAAGGCTCTAGGACCCCAGGGGGAATACAGATTCAAGGCTAGAAAAATCATTAAAATTAAAAGAAAGATACTACTGGTGAAAATTTCAGTAGGTGGTCTTATCTCTGGCTTGTTAGAAGATTTGAAGGGCAAATAAGATTTGATCTTTTGCTCATTTCCTACATATGAATACTTGCCTGTGTATTAGCACATATCCTCATTCACTCTCATGTATGCTTACACACTAGATGTATGAACAATTTGTCCTTGGAGAGATTTAGTGGGGAAATTCCTGAAATGTATTTATCTGTATCGATAATTTGTAATATGAAGATAGGTAATGGTCATTCTTCTCCAAAGTTAGCAAATAATAAGGGGTAATCTTAAGCTAGTCTCAGGCAGATTTCAAAAAATATATTCTGTCAAGGACTGAGTGACTAAGAAAAGAAGAAAGGGCAAATGCCAGCTTCCTTTTTCTCCATTCTCACCAAAAGATGCCTTTATCAGTACCTTTCCCTAGCAGGGCAAATCCTTAACCATACAGGTCATGTTTATCATTGAGAATGGACCTCTCTTTTCATGGACATTTGAAGAAAGCAAGGACCTCAGCTCTTTATAGTATTTAAGGAGAGCCAAGAGAGATTTTGTATTACTAGTGGAGGGAACAAACTAGAAAATCAATCAGGAGCTGAAGGGGAGCAAATCTTGGTAAAGGGATGTGAAAAGACCGGAGAGTTAATGTTGAAAGAGATAAATGAACATGTTGCAAATCTCTACTCCTGTCAGATTTTACAAATGGGGTCCCATTGATACTAAAGAAAATTATGTGGTTTTCACATGTAACAACAAAGGAAAGGAGAGAAAAGTTCTGATTTGAGAAGAAACAATTACATTCCTTCTATGAAATGCAATGGTATGTTATCATGTGAGAAAGACTTGTTGAAACAGGCAAGAAAGTAACTTTTAGGTATTTGGTAATAAAGAGAGTAGGTTTAAAGGAAGTCCCTGTTGAAGAAGAAAAGTAGTTGGGATGAGCACTGGGTGTTATATGCAACTAAAGAGTCATTGAACACTACAACAAAAACTTATGTTGGCTAACCAAACATAATGAAAAAAAATTCTGCTGGTTCCATTTAAATTTTAATGAAATTAAATAAATTTAAATAAATATGTTTAAATAAATTTCAATTAAAATTTAATTGGAACTAGCAGAATTTTTAAAACTATGTACTTAGTTTTAGAATACTTTTTGATATACAGAAAACTTGCAAAGATAGTACAGAGCATTCTCATATACCCCACACCCAATTTCCTCTATTATTAACATACTAGTGTAGCATACTTATCACAATCAATGCACCAATACTGAAACATTTCATTAATTGAAGTCTGTACTTCATTCAGAGTTCCTAAGTTTTCCCCTGGTGTCCTTTTTCTATTCCAGGATCCCATCAAGGATATCACAGCACAATTAGTTGTCACATCTCCCTTTGTTTCCTCTTGGTTACGATGGCTTCTCAGACTTTGCTTGCTTTTGATGAATGAAGTTTTGAGGAATAAAATGTCCCTCAGTTGGGACTGGCTTGATGTGTTTCTCATGATAACACTGGGGTTCTCAGTTCTGGGGAGGAAGAGTGCAGAGATCAAGTGCCATTCTCACCACACACTTATCACTGTTGATATGAACCTGGACTTCCCAGCTGAGGTAGTATGTGTTCATTGGGTCTCTCCAATCTTGACTTACTCTTTTCCCCTTTCTCATACTCTTTGGAAGAAGACAGTATAAGTGGCCCATGCCTAAGGAGTGGAAAGTTGTACTCTATCTATGTCAATTATTTGAAATTATCCTGCATGGGAGCTTTGTCTCTTCTTCCCTATTATGTATTCAATCAGTATTTACATTAATATGGACTCATGGATATTTATTTTATACTTTGAATTATAACTCAGTACTATTTTACTTGTTTTGTTGCTCAAGTTTTTTGATTTTTGGTCATACAGAGTTTTTTCAGTTGACTCCTATGTCTTGTTGACATCCTCTCATGATTGTGGTTGTTAAGTTTTTTAAAAAAGAATTTCCTTACTTTTGCTACTGTAAGAACTTCCAGGCTCATCTTGTTTATTTTTTGCCTTTGTCCTAGGATAAGGCATTTTTTCCAAAGTCTTTGTTCTCCTCATTGGAGAATGGTTTTATAACCAAGATATGGGCACTCACTGTACACAAGCCTGAGTGTAGACAGGGGACACGGAGGGACCTACTAGTAGCTGTCTCATTATCCCCACCCCTACCCCATTTTATGGGAAGCCCAGAAAATTATAGAAAGTGGTCAGTGAAAATGAAAACTGCCTTATTTATCTGCCCACTAAGCCTTGGTACACAGAGATTCACTTGCAGGGGGCTTCAGGCTTCAGTTTAACCTATAGTCATGTTAAGATTTGTCAAACATGTATTAAAGTTGCTGTAGGTATACACAGCCTGGCATTTGCAATCTGCATTTCACCTCACCTTTGAAAATTTCTCATAAGAAGTTGGTTTGCTCAGTCTAAATATGTGGGGGTTTATAGTTTGCAGTTTGAATTTCAGTGCACAGAATTTCATTGTGTGGAGCCACATTTCACTTTGCAGCTGAGCACCTGAATAAATGTGTTTTCTCGTCAAACTAAAGAAGCAAACAAAAATACCCTAAGCTAGAAGAAATAGAATGCCTGCTATCCTTCCGTGCCATGAACCCAATAATATTCCCACTTGCCATTGCATGTATCTAAGCTGCAAGGTGCAAATCAACCATCGCACATTTCTCTGCCAGGGGAGCAGTGTGCCTTGCTATGTGATCAGAAGTGCATTGCAAGTGAAACTTAGCCAGCTGCTTTTCCAGAGCTTTGAGTCTCTTGAGAAAGTGAGAGAGAAAAAAGGAGGTTTTAAAATAGAACCAACAGGGATGCCTGGGTGGCGCAGTGGGTTAAAGCCTCTGCCTTTGGCTCGGGTCATGATCCCAGGGTCCTGGGATCGAGTCCCACATCAGGCTCTCTGCTCAGTGGGGAGCCTGCTTCCTCCTCTCTCTCTGCCTGTCTCTCTGCCTGCTTATGATCTCTGTCTATCAAATAAATAAATAAAATCTTTAAAAAATAAAAATAAAATAAAATAAAATAGAACCAACAAAAAAGAAACAGGTACACAAATTGGATAATTGTTATGGAGAACATTGTGATCAAGTGTTCTAACAGGTCAGCTGGTCTCTGTCTCCAAGTCAGGTGCTGTCTTCATGTTGCCGTTATATTTAATGGTTAAGTAAGCTCATACCTAGTTTATGTTCAGTGTCCTTGACAAGTCAGAACATAGGTTACACTTCTCTAAGGTGTCATTTCTTTCCCTAGGGAGAAGTATATAATAGTAGAAAGCAGAGTGTAATCTATGGAGATCTCATTCTTAACTCCTCAAAGAGGATTTGGAAGTCATATTTTAAGCCTAAATTAAGGAAACAAGGGTCAGCATAGGCAAGAAGGGGTGCTGGCACTGAACATTGTTTCTTACACCCCATGTTTTCAGCCTATCAGGGAATCTTTGATTAATGTCCAAACCCACGATACAGTGTGATTTCAACAATTTTATCAATGCTTTTTGGATACAAAGATGAGAAAGAGACTGGCACAAATTAAGGGAGATAATTAAAAGAATTAGTAATGAGTATCATATATTTCAGGAAGGGAAATGACATACCATCAAGCCTAAGAGAGGGATTGGAATTAAAGGGTTCTCAGAGAGTCTTAGAGTCAGCAAATATTTACTGAGTGACTGTCAGGTACTTGGGGTCATGTGAATGAAAAGTTCAAAGTCATTGCCTCAAGGAGCTGGCATTGCAATGGGACAATTCAAACAGGATACATGCAGATGGATTAATGGAGGAAATTTCAGATACTGAAAAATTCTATGAGGAAAATAAAATAGGGAAACCTAATAGACAGGAATGGGGCAGGAGATTCTATTTCAGTTCTGGTAGTCAGGAAAGGCCTTTGGGAGGAGGTGACATTTGAATTATGAGAGGAAGTTGGGCATGTGAAGATCTGGGGGAGATGCTTCTAACTAGAAGGAACATGAAGCACAAAGGTTCTGAAATAAAACTAAACTTAAAATGTCTGAGGGACAGAAATAAGGATGATGTGGCTCAACCTCAGCAATTGAGGAGAAAAGTAAGGGTGATAATGTTAAAAGAGTAAGCAGAGAACTGATTATAGAGGGCCTTTTAGACTTGGGTAAGAAATTTGTATTTTAATGTGGATGCAGTGGAAATTTGTCAAGGAATAATGAACAATGTGGTAACTCATCCTGCTGCCATTGGTAAAACTGCCTGACATTAAAAGGAGGGTGTAGAAATTGAGTGAGAGATGGTGATCAGGTGGGGTGCAGGGATGGTGAGTGGTGGTAGATTCAGGGTGGTTCTGAAACAGACCTCACTGGACTTGCTGTTGGTTTAGATACCGAATATGAGGAAGGAGAGGAATTAAGGATGACCTTGTAGGATTTTTAATCTGATTAACTGAGGGGATGTTGGTGTCATTTGCTGAAAAGAGGAAGACAAGGAAGACCAGGGAATCCAAAAAGTTTTTTGTCCATGTTAAGAGTGACATAATGATTAGAGGGCCATATGGAGATGTGGATTAGGTGGTTGGATATCTGAGTGTGAAATTGGATATCTGAGTGTGAAGTGTGTCTTGTTAATTTTGGCCATTCTAACTGGTGTAAGGTGGTATCTCAATGTGGTTTTGATTTGAATCTCCCTGATTGCTAATGATGATGAACATTTTTTCATGTGTTAGCCATTTGTATGTCTTTTTTGGAGAAGTGTCTGTTCATGTCTTCTGCCCATTTTTTGACATGATTATCTGTTTTCTGTGTGTTGAGTTTGAGGAGTCCTTTATAGATTTTGGATATCAGCCCTTTATCTGTAGTGTCATTTGTGAATATCTTCTCCCATTCCATGGGTTACTGCTTTGTTTTGTTGACTGTTTCCTTTGCTGTTCAGAAGCTTTTTATCTTGATGAAGTCCCAAAAGTTCATTTTTGCTTTTGTTTCCTTTGTCTTGGGAGATATGTCTTGAAAGAAATTGGTGTGGCCGATGTCAAAGAGGTTGGCACTGAAAGTATAGATTGCTCTAGGCAGTATAGACATTTTAACAATCTTTATTCTTCTGATCCATGAGCATGGAATGGTCTTCCATCTTTTTGTGTCTTCTTCAGTTTCTTTCATGAGTGTGTTGTAGTTCCTCGAGTAGAGATCCTTTACCTCTTTGGTTAGGTTCATTCCCAGGTATCTTATGGTTCTTGGTGCTATAGTAAGTGGAATCGATTCTCTAATTCCCCTTTCTATATTTTCGCTGTTAATGTATAAGAAAGCAACTGATTTCTGTACATTGATTTTGTATCCTGCCACAGAACTGAATTGCTGTATGAGTTCTGGTAGTTTGAGGGTGGAGTCCTTTGGGTTTTCCATATAAAGTATCATGTCATCTGCGAAGAGAGAGAGTTTAACTTCTTCATTGCCAATTTGAATACCTTTTATTTCTTCTTGTTGTCTGATGGCTATTGCTAGGACTTCTAGTACTATGTTGAACAAGAGTGGTGAGAATTGACATCCTTGTCATGTTCCTGATCTTAAAGGGAAGGCTGTCAGCTTTTTCCCATTGAGAATGATATTCACTATGGGTTTTTCATAGATAGATTTTATGAAGTTGAGGAATGTTCCCTCTATCCTTATACTTTGAATTGTCATAACCAGAAACAGATGCTGTATCTTGTCAAATGCTTTTTCTGCATCAATTGAGAAGACCATGTGGCTCTTCTCTCTTCTCTTACTGATTTGTTCTGTCAAATTGATTGATTTGTGAATGTGGAACCACCTTTGCATCCCATGGATAAATCCCACCTGGTCATGGTGGATAATCTTTTTAATGTACTATTGGATCCTATTAGCTAGGATCTTGTTGAGAATCTTGGCATCCATATTCATCAGGGATATTGGTCTGAAATTCTCCTTTTTGGTGGGGTCTTTTCCTGGTTTGGGGGTCAGGGTAATGCTGGCTTCATAAAAAGAGTGTGGAAGTTTACCTTCTGTTTCTATTTTTTGAAAAAGCTTCAGGAGAATAGGTATTCTTTCTTCCTTGAATGTTTGGTAGAATTCTCCAGGGAATCCAACAGGCCCTGGGCTCTTGTTTTTTGGGAGGTTTTTGATCACTGCTTCAATCTCATTACTAGATATTGGTCTATTCAGGTTGTCAGTTTTTTCCTGATTAAGTTTTGGAAGTTTATGGGTTTCCAGGAAAGCATCTATTTTATCTAGGTTGCTTAACTTATTGGCATATAACTGTTGATAATAATTTCTGATGATTGTTTCTATTTCCTTGGTGTTAGTCACAATCTCTCCCTTTTCATTCATAATTTCATTAATTTGGGTCCTCTTTCTTTTCTTTTGGATTACTTTGGCCAATGGTTTATCAATCTTATCGATCCTTTCAAAAAGCCACCTTCTAGTTTCTTTGATGTGTTCTACTGTATCTCTAGTTTCTATCTCATTGATCTCTGCTCTAATCTTGATTATTTCTCTTCTTGAGTGTTGGCTTAATTTGTTGTTGACTCTCCAGTTCTTTAAGGTGTAAAGAGAGCTGGTATATTCTGGATTTTTCAGTTTTTTTGAGGGAGGCTTGGATGGCTATGTATCTCCCCCTTAGGACTGCCTTTGCTGTATCCCATAGGTTTTGGACCAAAATGTTTCATTCTCATTGTTTTTCATGAATTGTTTAAGCTCTTTGATTTCCTCATTGAATCCAAACATTCTTAAGCAGGGTGGTCTTTAGCTTCCAAGTGTTTGAATTCCTTCCAAAGTTTTTCTTGTGGTTGAGTTCCTGTTTCAAAGTATTGTGGTCTGAGAATATGCAGGGAATAATCTCAATCTTTTGGTATTCTTTGAGCCCTGACTTGTGACCCAGTATGTGGTCTAATCTGGGGAAAGTTTCATGTGCATTCGAGAAGAATGAGTATTTTGTTGTTTTAGGGTAGGATGTTCTGTATATATCTGTGAGGTCCATCTGGTCCAATGCATCATTCAATGCTCTTGTTTCTTGTTCCTTTTTTGATTTTCTGCTCGGATGATCTATTACTGATAGTGGGGTGCTAAGATCCCCTACTATTAATGTATTCATATCAATATGACTCTTTATCTTGAGTTACAGTTGGCTTATGTAGTTGGCTGCTCCCATATTGGGGGCATAAATATTTACAATTGTTAGATCTTCTTGGTGGATAGACCTTTTAAGAATGATGTAGTGTCCTTCTTTATCTCTGACTATAGCCTTTAGCTTAAAATCTGTTTTATCTGATATGAGAATAGCTACCCCAGCTTTCTTTTGAGGCTCACTGCCATGAAAGATTCTTTCCCATCCCTTCACTTTCAGTCTGGTTGTATCCTTAGGTTCAAAATGGGTCTCTTGTAGACAACATATGGATGGGTCCTGTTGTTTTATCCAATCTGCAGTCCTGTGCCATTTAGGCCATTCATGTTGAGAGTGATTATTGAAAGATACATTTTTATTGACATCATATTGCCTCTGAAGTCCTTGTTTCTATAGATTGTCTCTGTAAATTTCTGTTCTATGACACTCTTGTGTTCTTTCTTCTTTTATAGAACCTCCCTTTAATATTTCTTGTAGTGCCGGCTTGATGGTTGCATACTGTTTTAAACCTTGCTGGTCTTGGAAGCTCTTTATCTCTCCATCCATTTTGAATGTCAGCCTTGCTGGATAAAGTATTATTGGCTACATGTTTTTCTCACTTAGTGCCCTGAATATGTCTTGCAAGCCCTTTCTGGTTTGCCAGGTTTCCATGGACCAGTCTCATGTTATTCTGATGGACCTTCCTCTGTGCATAAGGAATCTCTTCCCCCTAGCTGCTCTCAAAAGCTCTCTCAAAAAAAAAAAAAAAAAAAAGCTCCCAAAAGCTCTTGTCTAAAATATGATTCATTAGTTTTCACAGTCAAGATATATCTAGAGGATATTTTCCAGGGCTTTCCCCTATGACAAACATTTTCTAAAGAATAAGAATGGGGATAAAGGATGCCTGTTTTGGATTCAAGATTTTGCCTAACTCAATCTCTGAATAACCATCTCATGAAAAGGATTTGTGATAACTTAAATGTATTGATTCATAATCCCACTGAACAATAGCACCAGTTGGCCCCATTCTGATTATGTAATGAGAGAATGTATTTGAACCAAACCTCTTGTCTCCTTATTGAATATACCTCTATATACAGGATGAAAGCAGCAGATAACTATGGAAGAGGAATTGACTAAATAGGTATTACTGTGAAGTGTGGTAAAACAGTTTATTAAAGAAACAGTATGCCTTTACCCTGCTGTCTTGTCAGTCAAAAAAGGGAAACAAATATAAAAGTAGGAAGTAGCTTCCAGGCTTAGAAGGAGATGAGAGAAAAATAGATGTAGTTTTATTAAGGTTATTGCAGTCATTTCCTCAATCACATGTGTGTTCCCTATCTAATTCTCTCACCCTGCTTTCTGAGTTCATGAAAGCACAGTTAGTTATACTGCTGTCCTTGAGTCAACCTTTCTTGAGGAAATCCTCTTTTGTATAGCTTTTCTTGTTAGAGATTTTCCTTCAGTCATATAACTCCCAAGTCCCACCTACTAAATTAGAGGAGAAGAATTATTCTAAGCAGCCTGTTAATAACTTTCTCTTATGGGATGTCTGAAAACCCCAGTTATTTCCTGTGAGAAGCACTTTCTTCATGTTTACATCTAGTCTTCCTTATTTGACTTTAAACCTGGACCTGTTTATTCTGTAATCTCTGCAGTGGGGAGCAGCATCTGTGGTTACTAAGCCCAATTCTTTTGCCCCTTTTCTCACCCCTGCAAACAAGAATGGGCTCAAAAAATCTTTGAGGGAAGACTTAAGTTTTCTAGAGGAAGAAAATGGGGGTTCCTCTTGGGCTTCTTTAGCTCCTAGAGGAGCTCATTGCTTGCTTCCACCCTCAGAGTGGTCTCTGGAATTGCTGCCCTGTCTGCTTGTGCAGGGAGCAATGGGCCACACCCACTGACACTATTTTATTTATTGTAGTTTTTTATTTAAATTCCAGTTAACATACAGAATAATATTAATTTCAGGTGCAGAATTTAGTGATCCAGCACTTGTATGCAACATCTGAGTCTCATCACAGAAAATACCCTCTTTAATCTCCATCACTTATTTCATCCCTCTCTCCCCTCTGGTAACCATCAGTTCATTCTTTATAGCTACGAGGCTATTTCTTGGTTTTCCTCCCCCCCCTTATGTTCATTTGTTTTGTTATTCAAATTCCACATATGAGTGCAATCATATGGCATTTATCTTTCTCTTACTGATTTATTTCACTTAACATAATACTTTCTAGCTCCAGCGATATCATTGCAAATGGCAAGATTTCATTTTTTTATAGCTGAGTAATATTCTGCTACACACACACACACACACACACACACACCCCGTATCTTCTATATCCATTCATCACTCATCATTGGGGAAATACAAATCAGAACTACAATGAGATATCACCTAACACTAGCCACAATGGCTAAAATTAACAACATAAGAAATAATGGATATTGGTGAGGATGCAGAGAAAGGGGAACACTTTTACACTGTTGGTGGGAATGCGAAGTGGTGCTGGCACCCTGGAAAAACAGCTTGGAGGTTCCTCAAAAAGTTAAAAAAACACCTCTCTTTTTATTTTTTTTTTAAAGATTTTATTTATTTATTTGATAGACAGAAATCACAAGTAGGCAGAGAGGCAGAGAGAGAGGAGGAAGCAGGCTGTCCGCAGAGCAGAGAGCCCGATGCGGGGCTTGATCCCACGACCCTGGGATCATGACCTGAGCCGAAGGCAGCGGCATTAACCCACTGAGCCACCCAGGTGCCCCCTCACCTCTCTTTTTAGAGGCAGCCAAAAACCAGCTCTCAGTGGAACCTTCTGGGATAGGTTAGACATAGGCTTATCTACTTTCCACAATGTCAGGTGGGAAGAATCTATTTGAATTAAATAATAGAATTACTTCTCCAAAAATATTTTTGACAGCATGTGGTCATAACATCTTGATAATTTCTGAATCATCTAGAGCTAGTCTCCAGACTTGAATGGCTAATTCCAGATACCCAAGACTGGGTAACTTTGAAATTCTTTAGGTGTAGCCAAATATCCCATGTTTTAATCATTTTTCTCTGGCAGAGTATTTCATAACATAGGCCAGACTTCCCAACACCTCTCTTTAAAAAATCCTTTTTTTTTAAAGGACAGTAATAAATTGTTCCTCAGTTTTCTCTTTCTGAAGAAAGTTCCTTAATATTTCCTCTTTGGACACATTTTCTATGTCTTTAACCATTTATAGTAGGTTTTCCCTGAGATTTCCTTGCCTTTACATTCATAAGTGAAACTACCCATGGTGTTCATAGATAGGTCTTCTGGCCACTCAGTATAGTACAAAGTTTATCTTTAGACAGGATATTACCACTCTCATATTTGTTTAAATTGAATATTATGGAGAAATGGCTGATTTTTTTATGATAGTTAATTTTATGTGTCAAGTTGACTGGGCCTTGGAGTGGGCAAATACTTGCTTAAATATTATTTCTGCATGTGTCTTTGAGGGTGTTTCTGAGCGGGATTAACAATTGAATGAGGAGACTAAGTAGAACAGATTGCCTTCTCCAGTGTGGGTGGGCCTCATATAATCACTTGAAGGCCTGAATGAAATAACAGGCTAAGGAAGAATTCCCTTTACTTGACTGTTTTTAAGCTAGGACATCAGTATACCCCTGCTTTCCATTCAAACTCAGACTGGAACTTGCTCTATTACCTCTCCTGAGTCTCAGGGTCTCAGCTTGGGCTAAAACTACAGTATTGGGTCTCTTCAGTCTCCAGTTTGCTGATTGCAGATCTTGGACTATTCAGCCTCCATAATTGTGTGAACCAATTTCTTATACAATATTCATCTCTCTCTCTCTCTCTCTCATTCTCCAGACAACCTGGACTAATACAGTTCTTTTAGGTAGAAAATAAATCTGAGATATCTTCTTGTGCCTTGAAACATAACTATCAGAGACTTCTTGAGTCATCCTAATAGGACATGGGAGTCAAACTCAAGGGGATCCTACTTATTAGAGATGGGAATATTTAGCCATTAAAAAATGGTTGCTGAAAAAAAAAAAAGAATTGCTATAGGTTATAGCATCTCTTACGGTCTGGGAAGAATCCTCCCTTGGTGGACCAGGAAATAAGTGAAACTTGGTGATGGCAATTCTGGATGCCTTACTATGGTGCTCCCCCTGACCCCCAGTAGACTGAATGAGGGTAGCTGTTTCCAGGTCCTGAGGGATGGAGGTGTTTAGATGTCCAGGAGAACCATGCAGATGAGTTTTTTGTGCTGGTGCTGCAGCCAGTCCTGACACTGGACAGGAGTTTCAAAGTTCTAGACCACATCACTGCTAGAGGCTTACAGCTCCATTAAAAAAAGAGAGACTGCTGTAGATAGAAATAATAAAAATCTACAAATTCCTAATAATACTTTGAAAAGGAAAAAGTATACCATGTTGGGTAACTTTGTATACTGCCAGTGCAAAAAAAAAAATCATTCTTCTAAAGAGAAAAGATTGAGTCTTTGCTGTCTTTCCTTTGTAGATTATAATTCATGACAACCATACAGGTATAAATGTCCCTCCTCCTATCCTTTCTCTTGAGGTCACAGACCACCAGGAACATAGCTGGAGAGCTCAACAAGTCAGTTTTATTACTTGTCACAGAGAAGGAAACTGGCCTGTGGGGAACTGGGGCATCTCAGTAAGACGGTGTTAGAAAGGAAACATTACAGGATTTGGACAGTGAGTGGATAATGTTGGGGAGGGTTGAAGGAAGAGGTATTTTAGGGACTTTGCTCTGGATTGGAAGGGAGGATAATTCTATCATTGGATATTTTAATCAATCTAGTTTCAACAATGATATGATTAGGTATTTGCTATATCTTAAAAAGCAGGCTAGAGCAAGACTTGAGCTGTAATTATTGTAGAGGCAGCAGTCATTCAGATTGGGAAAAGGTGGCTGTTTGATATTTTTGTGGGCTGCAAAGTGACCTTGTTTTTTCCTGTGGTTAAGCAACATTGTGAAATTGTCTTTTTGTCCTCCTCCCCCTCCTCCCCCTCGCCCCTCCTTCTCCTGATACTTCTCCAGAAAGAAAAAAAAAGGTTGGAAGGTGAATAGATAAAATAAAAAAATTACAGAATGTTGCTAATTCATCAAGCTGGGTAGTAAGTCTATGAGGTTGACCATTCTTTATACTTCTGGGTTTGCTTGAGGAGTTGCAGATCAAACAACCTTTAAAAAAAAAAGCTGAGGGGTGCCTGGGTGGCTCAGTGAGTTAAGCCTCTGCCTTCAGCTCAGGTCATGATCCCAGGGTCCTGGGATAGAGCCCCACATTGGGCTCTCTGCTCAGCGGGGAGCCTGCTTCCCCCTCTCTCTCTGCCTACCTCTTTGCCTACTTGTGACCTCTCTCTCTCATTCTGTTAAATAAATAATAAATAATCTTAAAAAAAAGATGAGTATTTCATTACACATCATTTGTCCTCTCCTCAATAGGTCACCATCACCCACTATTTAAAGTCAAAGAGGGCAAGATCATCATTCATCTCCTGTTCCAAATCCTCAAGCTTTGGAAATGTTTCTACTTCTCAAATAAATGATTCTACTTCTCAAAGATTAATTCCTTAATTCTCAGGTTCCACTTATCTCAATCTCTAATACAGCCTTTATGGGTTAGGGGTTCTCTGAAATGACAAGGGTCTCCAATAGTTACTGTTTTAAAACTTTATGTATTTTCTGCCTCATTCATTTCTTCAAGGTTATATGTCCATCAAATAAGAGGCCAGCTATAGAAAGAACAGAATAGATTATAATATTGACTATAATTTTTATATGCTGGCCATCATATTCAGTATTTAAAGGCTGAGTTGAAATTTGATGACCATAATATTACTTTGAAACTTTCTGTGAAATTCAGCTTTCCACCCAGGAGCAAATCTTCTTTAAGTATTCAATTTTTTGGAATCCCCATGAGAATGGATTAATAGTCACTGCTTGCAATGGATGAAGACTAAAAGCCGATACAAAGCAAGTGTACCTCAACCTCTTCGGGTCTCTGTTTTTAGCCCCAGTTTTGGTCCCAGACATAAAGGTGAATAACTCTATTACCCATTTCTCCTTACTAGATATGCACCTTCATCTTCTCTCTTTACTCATCAGATTGACATTTTTGGTATCTAATCCCTTTCAGATGTTCTGACTACCTTACAGATTTTTAATAATTGAAGGACACTTCCTCAATAAAATATGTGTGTGCCTGTAACCACAGAGTGTTTGGGAGTAGAATTCTGTGTTGTTATAGATTACATGCTTAATGGACTCATGCAAAGTAGCTAGTTGCTATTTTGTGGATTGTCTCTTTTGCAACTTGGGAGGAGGTTTTGTAAAATAGACTGGGTATTTCACTGGTCCCCTAAATTTTGTGGCATGGATTTATTTGTCAATCAAAATTAGGCCTGATAAATGTCATGTTACGATCTGAGGATAACTCATGGAAACACTTCTAGTTGATTTTTTGAGAAAGTGATCCTGCTGATGGGAAGTGGAAAATGATTTATTCTGCATAAGGGGTCAACAGGATTGTCTCCAAAGATGGAGTCCTCAAATCTTTTCCTTTTCTTTAGAAGGATTATCACACTTTCTTCCATTATTTCCATAAATGAGACCAGACTGTATTTTAGGGGGGTGTGACAGGGAAATTATGTGATAAGGTTACTTGCTCTCTCACATGACTCAGTCAAGTAGAAGAAGGGGGACAAAATGAAAGAATTATGTGTGGGGTCTCTGACAGCTCAGAGGAGGGAATGGCCAGAGTCTGCCTGGAGGGAAGGAGAGAGGAATGGTTTCACAGGAGAGGCAATGCTTAAACTGAGTCTTAAAAATGGAAAATAGCATGCTACAAAAGGAGAAGGATATGAAAAAAGTTGGAAGGACAAGAAATAGTATAGTACATTTGGAGAACTGTATAGTACATTCGGTACTGCTGCAAGATTGTATGTGGGAATGCAAGCTGGGGCAGCAACTCTGGAAAACAGTGTGGAAGTTCCTCAAGGTGTTAAGAATAGAGCTACCTTATGACCTAACAATGCACTACTAGGTATTTACCCCAGAGATACAGATGTAGTGAAAAGAAGGGACACCTACACTTCAACATTCAGAGCACCAATTCCACAATAGCCAAACTAATCAACCAGGTGAGTGGATAAAGAAGATGTCATCTATATACACAATGGAATATTACTCAGCCTTCAGAAGGGATGAATACCCACCATATGCATCAACATGGATGGAACTGGAGGAGATTATGCTAAGTGAAATAAGTCAAGCAGACAAAACCAACTATCATATGGTTTCACTCATATGTGTAATATAAGATATAGTTCAGAAGATCATAAGGGAAAGGAGGGAAACTGAGAGGGAAGAAATCAGAGAGGGAGACAAACCATGAAAGACTCTTAACTATGGGAAATAAACTGAGGATTGTTGAAGGGGAGGTGGATGGGAGGATGGGGTAACTGGGTGATGGGCATTAGGGAGGGCATGTGATGTGATGAACACTGGGAGTTATAAGCAACTATGAAGCATTGAACAGTACATAAAAAATGGCAGAGTGGGAGAGGGAAAAGCAGGCTTCCTGCCAAACAGAGAGCCTGATTTGGGGCTCAATCCCAGGACCCTGGGATCATGACCTGAGCTGAAGGCAGATGCTTAACTGACTGTGCCACCCAGGTGCCCCCATTTTGCTGTCTTTTATCAGGGCAGCTAGGTAGTACATTACTAAATATGCTGGGAATAAACTACCTTCTATCTATCAGATACTTCTGTTTCCCTTCTCACCTTCAATGCTGAAAAGTCACTTCTACAAATATTCCCCATGAAAGGTAGCCAAGAGTTGAAATGACATTTCACTAGCAGTGAATCAGCATCTCTTCTCATTGAAACAGTCTAAGTTCCTCATACGTGACATAAGTATGACATAAGTGCCTCTATGGGAAAATGTGAGGCTTTAGGACATGATGGTCCAGAGTGTGGGAAACACCAGGGCTGCCCTCCCTTTACTAACTGATCTGCCATTGAATGCTTCAGTGGGTTTTCAGATGAAGAAAGTCCTTGGGCAAGTCTGAATATAATATGAATATCATATGATCTTGCTAATAGTAAAAAAAAATAATCCTCAGGCATTTGAGATGATTTTCAGAGCCACTAACCCAATTTTTATCTTTATTAAGGAGGTTCTGTATTAAAGAAAGTAGTTTATGTGCTTTTTTAAAATTAAGTTGTGGAATGATTATGTTATAATCTTTGAACAAGTATAGAGTAGACTAAACTAATTATTGAATGCTACCAGGTTCCAGGCTCCAGGCAGGCACTGGGGATAAGAAAATGAGCAGCCCAGAAGGGTCCCTCTGGGGACATAGCACACATTCCTGCCAGAGGTAACCTTCAGACATTGAACATTATTTACAGGGTGTTGTAAATCCAGTTAAAGACATCGAGAAAGCTTCTTTGAGCAAGTAAGAGTTGACCCAGGCCTTGAAAGACTAGGGATTAACTAGCTGTGGGGAAACAGGGAAGGCATTCCAGAGAGAGGGAAAAAATATGTACAAAAGCCCTAAGAGGGGAAGAGGCACTGGTCACTCAAGGAAGTGAGAGATCAGCAGGACCAAAGCATGGAGGTACAGAGTCAGGGAGTCAAGATACGGGGAGGTAAAAATGTCCTTGAAGCTCATGTTAAAGATTTTTTTTTTTAATATGCCCAGTTGAACACTCCCCTTAATCTGTGCATGAGATTCCTCCATCTCAATAAATGGCAACTTTATCCTGTTATTTGATTGACATCATCTGTGATTTCTCTCTTTCATTAATATCCTACATTGACTACAGAAACTTAGTCATTCTATCTTCAAAATATTCCCTTTACTTGACTATTTCTCATGATTTTCATTGTACGATCCCAGCACAAGCCACCATCCCCTCTCCTAGACTATTGCAATAGCCAATCTTTCTATCTCTCCCATGGCCCCGTAGGAGGATACTTTTAAATCATGAGTCAGAACACATCGCTGCCTTTCCCAAAGTCTCCAGAGCCCCTAATTCCACCCCTTAGTCTCTCTTTGTTATGGCCCACAAGGTCCTACATAATCTGGTCTACTAGTAAGACTCTGACTTTGTCCCCTATATCTCTCCTTCTCATTCTGTGTGCTGTAGACCCAATATCCCCACTTTCCTTGAGAGGTAGACATGCTTCCCTCTCAGGACCTTTGCACTTGCTATTTGTTCTGCTAATATTCTTTTTTTCATTTTTTAAGATTTTATCTATTTATTTGACAGAGAGAGACACAGCAAGAGAGGGAGCACAAGCAGGGGGAGTTGGAGAGGGAGAAGCAGCTTTCCCGCGGAACAGGCAGCCTGATGTGGGGCTCGATCCCAGGACCCTGGGATCATGGCCCAAGCTGAAGGCAGATGCCTAATGACTGAACCACCCAGGTGCCCCATGCTCTGCCAATATTCTTTTTCTTCAAATACCCACATAGCTCTCAGCCTTACCTACTTCAAATCTTTGCTCAAATGTTGTCCTTTCAGTAAGGCTTTTCCTAACTATCCTATTTAGATATCATATTTAGAGTTACAAATCACACTTTACCTTTTCTTTATCTGGATTATTTTTATCTCTAATAAATCACAGTAAATTTTTCCCCAATTTACTTTGTCCCACACATATGCTAGAATGCAAGCTCCACGAAGACAGGAATTTCTGGTAGCTGTAGTCACTGTGGTATCCTTGGGGCCTGGAATATTGCTTGAGACATTTAGCATCCAATAGATATTTGATGAATGAAGGTCTTTATCCTAAGACCAATAACAAGCCATTGAAAAGCTTTAAGCATGAAGACTCATGATCAGACAGAGATTGTTAATGTCTCTTCAGCTGCCCATGAAAAGAATGTTCTAGGTATGGTGGGCAATGGTGAATTCTTGGGCAAAAACCAGCTTTTCTTCATTTCTAAGAAGAGTTAGTACAGTGAACAGAAGTGAGTCTCACGACCCATGGTAAGGACTCCATGTTGTAGATAGCTTCCAAGATGAGCCCTACCTCTTATCCCAATGTTCACATCACCCAGATTCACATCTTCAAGAGGTCTCCTTTTATACTGAATGGGGGCTAAAGCTGAGGGACAAACTAAACATGATGGAGTGATGCCTTAGGACTTTCAAGAGCAGGTTGTTTACCCTGGTGTTTTGGAATACTTGCCCTTAGAACGCTGAGCCAGTGTATAAGAGATTTTGCTACCTCAAGACCACCACGCTAAAGAGATCACATGGAAAAATCACATGGAGAAGCCCTGAGACTACACACAGAGAAAGATGACTTATCAGCCTCCAGCTGCCCCAGGCCCCAGACATTTGAGTCCATTTGGCTGAGGCCCAAGACCCTGGGACAGAAATGGGCTTGTCCACTGTGCCATATCTGAATTCCTAAACAAACCCCAAATTCCTAAACCAAAACAAAAGGAGTATATTTGGAGAAAGTGTGCCAAGCAGCAATAGATAATCAGAATGCTCAGTAAAGAGGCTTCCTTTTCAGTGGGGTTTCAACACCTAAGTACAAGTTCAGGGCTAAACAGCTTGAAGGACAGAGTATCTCAAGGTGCCTTCTATGTTTGAGAGCCTAGCAAGGATGAGCAAAATGGATCACTTTAATAAAAGAAATTGCAGCTGCATGCAGGTAGCTTTTAATCTAAACTGTCAAAAATGTAGCTGCCTGATTTTTACCCAGACATATTTTTATTGCATCTAAGCCCTTCAAGAAGCTGACAATTTGCTTGATTAACTGAGGGAACTGGATTATCATGACACCTTCCTCTTCCAACCCTCTGTAGTAGTTTAGAGCAGTATCTCCTGTTAGAGCATAAATGGGAATGAACATTATCTTCTCTCAAGGACAATGAGTTAATTGTTTGCTCTGAAGTTCATCAAGGAAATAATTGGAACTATTATTTCAGGAAGATTTGATGCCTAAACTCTTTATGCTTTTCTATACAAATCAAAGACTAAGTTATCACATTGGAGACCTTAAATTGTAAATGGAAACAGTAGCAAAAGAAGCCCCCACCTTTTTAAAAAAGATTTTATTTATTTATTTGACAGAAAAAGAGAGAGAGAGAGAGAGAGCACAAGTAAGCAGAGCAGCAGGCAGAGGGAGAGAGAGAAGCAGGCTCTCTGCTAAGCAGGGAGCCTGATGCGGGGCTTGATCCCAGGACCCTGGAATCATGACCCAAGCCAAAGGCAGCCACCTAACAACTGAGTCACCCAGGTGCCCCTGAAGTTCCCTTTTAAAATCAGAAACAAGGGGACGCCTGGGTGGCTCAGTTGGTTAAGTGGCTGCCTTCGGCTCGGGTCATGATCCCAGAGTCCTGGGATTGAGTCCCACATCGGGCTCCTTGCTCGGCAGGGAGCCTGCTTCTTTCTCTGCCTGCCACTCTGCCTGTGCTCTCTCTCTCCCCTTCTCTCTCTGACAAATAAATAAAAAATTAAAAAAAATCAGAAACAGGGTGTATGCAATAGATAACTTAAAGTAAATGACAACCCCCCCAAAACCCCCAAAACCTCTTAGTGAAGTTGCACTGAAACATGAAGACAGAAAGAAGGCAAAAGGGTTCTAAAAGGACATATCAAAGATTTTGCATAGAATCCAAGCATAGTAGTTCTAGAAGACTAATTAAGATGGCATCTTATAAAGCCTGTATCTGGAAAAAAAAGTCCCACCCATGATATGCTTATGCCAGGTTGTTGTCCTGCTCCATGCTCTTAGCCCTATGAAAAAGGAAATGTGCATTATTTTTTATTCTTTATTTTTTTAATTTGTTTTATTTTTATAAAAACATATAATGTAACCCCACCCCCCCTCTCCCAACACCCCTCCCCCCCACCCCCCTCAGTTTCTTTTATGACATTAAGAGTCTCTTTTGGTTTGTCTCCCTCCTGATCCCATCTTGTTTCATTTATTCTTTTCCTACCCCCTTAACCCCCACCCCCATTGCATCTCCACTTCCTCATATCAGGGAGATCATATGATAGTTGTCTTTCTCCAATTGACTTATTTCACTAAGCATGATACCCTCTAGTTCCATCCATGTCGTCGCAAATGGCAAGATTTCACTTTTTTTTGATGGCTGCATAGTATTCCATTGTATATATATATACCACATCTTCTTCATCCATTCATCTGTTGATGGACATCTAGGTTCTTTCCATAACTTGGCTATTGTGGACATTGCTGCTATAAACATTCGGATGCACGTGCCCCTTCGGATCACTGTTTGTATCTTTAGGGTAAATACCCAGTGGTGCAATTACTGGGTCATGAGGTAGCTCTATTTTCAATTTTTTGAGGAACTTCCATGCTGTTTTCCAGAGTGGT
>RCUC01120888.1:0-40396 GCA_003697995.1 Taxidea taxus jeffersonii
GGGATCAAGTCCCACATCGGGCTCCTTGCTTAGCGGGGAGCCTGCTTCTCCCTCTGCCTCTCCCTGCCATTCTGTCTGCCTGTGCTTGCTTGCTCTCTCTCCCTCTCTCTCTGTCAAGTAAATAAATGAAAATCTTAAAAAAAAAAAAAAGAGGAACTGTGTTCTTCGTAGTCATAGTCTTCTGTTACTCGAACGAAGCCCAGCTTGTCATTATATAATACTGTCAGCCTGGAAGTCAAATGATGGTTATTTTATTTCTTGTTTCTCTGACTATATCTGAAATCAGGGAAATTTAAGTTATTTGTCAGAATCATTTGATAGCCCCAAGCCATTCTTGTTCTTTTTGATGAAGTGCCCACATTAATTGCATCAGTATATTAGTATATGAATATCTTTGAAAAAAAACACCTCGGGGCACCTGGGTGGCTCAGTGGGTTAAAGCCTCTGCCTTCGGCTCAGGTCATGATCCTAGGGTCCTGGGATCGAGCCCCACATCGGGCTCTCTGCTCGGCAGGGAGCTTGCTTCCCTCCTTCTCTCTTCTTGTCTCTCTGCCTACTTGTGATATCTGTCTAATAAATAAATAAAATCTTAAAAAAAAAATTTTTTTTTTAATTAAAAGAAAAAAAGAAAAAAAACATCTCACTAGTTAAATCTACCCAGAGAAATAGACATTTGTGTTCTCTGAATTAGACTCCATTGCAGCTCTAAGGGAACCTGACATAATTCTGAAGAACAGACGTGTTCAGTCCAGGAAGCAGGAGTGGTGGGAAGGAGAGTGGGGAGGCTTCATAGCCAGACGCTGACACTGCCCTGTTGGCAGAGTAGCAGTGAGAGGGGGCATGTTTGTGTGGCTTGCAGGGGGTGTGGGGAGATTAAGGAACTGGGGTAATGTGTACACTCTTTTATTTTTATTTATTTTTAAGATTTTATTTATTTATTTGACAGAGATCCCAAGTAGGCAGAGAGGCAGGCAGGGGTGGGGAAGCAGGCTCCCTGCTGAACAGAGAGCCCGATGCGGGGCTTGATCCCAGGACCCTGAGATCATGACCTGAGCTGAAGGCAGAGGCTTAATCCACTGAGCCACCCAGGTGCCCCAATGTTTACACTCTTTTAAAGAAGACCTTGTGCTTCTCAAGAGACTCTCCACATATAGGGCCCAGAATAGCCAAAATGACTGGTATTATCTCAGAATCTGATTTTGCTGAAACTTAATTTGCTTGGAGTCAATGCAAGGTCAGGACTGTACAACTAATTTTAGTTCATTTCTAAATTTAAGAATGTGGCATAAGAGAAGAGCCATGTAATTCTGTCAAGTGCTTCCTGAAGTTTTCTTTGGTACGCTGCACCAATGATTACCCAGGGTGCAAGTGCACTGGGGTATGTGAGCTTGCATATTTGCCTAGGTTAAACAAGCGTGCCTTCCATTGCCTGGAAAGTTTCATGTATTATTACAGAATGGCTGATAAAATGATCAGTTCAGTTGAGGGGGAGTATTACTATGAAAAGGACAGGCACCGCAGGTTAGAGCAGGGGTTGGCAAGCTTCCCATGGAGTGCCAGGCAATAAATACTTCAGGGTTTACAGGCCCTGCTGTCTCTGTCGCAAGGGCTCATTTGTGCCAGTGTGGTGCCAGCGTGGACCTACCTGACACGACCGCCGGGAGACCAGCAGTGCAGCTGTGCTCCCGTGGGGGGTGTTTTTTTTTTTTTTTAAAGGTTTTTATTTATTTGACAGAGTACAAGTAGGCAGAGCAGCAGGCGGAGGGAGAGGGAGAAGCAGGCTGTCCGCTGAGCAGGGAGCCCGATGCGGGGCTTGATCCCAGGACCCTGGGATCATGACCTGAGCTGAAGGCAGCGGCTTAACCCGCTGAGCCACCCAGGCGCCCCGTCCCGTGGGGGGTTGTTCATGCAAATGGATGGTGGTCCAAACTGGTGTAATTTATCCCCAGTCTGGGGCCCCGTTCTGTTTGTGCCTCAGTCTTCAGGTACGTTGCCCAGCCCCTGCCCTTGTTCCCCTTAATGTTGGAAGTGTTTGGTGTGTGTGTTTTTTTTTTTAAGATTTTATTTATTTATACAGAGAGAGAGATCACAAGTAGGCAGAGAGAGAGAGGGGGAAGCAGGCTCCCTGCCGAGCACAGAGCCTGATGCTGGGCTCGATCCCAGGACCCTGGGATCATGACTTGAGCCGAAGGCAGAGGCTTAACCCACTGAGCCACCCAGGCGCCCCAGTGTTTGGTGTTTTAATTAATTAATTTACTTTTTTAAAAGATTTTATTTATTTATTTGACAGAGATCACAAGCAGGCAGAGAGGCAGGCAGAGAGAGAGAGAGGAAGGGAAGCAGGCTCCCTGCCGAGCAGAGAGCCCGATGTGGGGCTCGATCCCAGGACCCCGGGATCATGACCTGAGCCGAAGGCAGCGGCCTTAACCCACTGAGCCACCCAGGCACCCCTGGTGTTTTAATTTAAAAGGAGGTTGGGAATGAAGGTGCAGGAGGCTAGAGTAAGCTAGAACCCCCTTTTATGTCCTTTTCTTGTGTGGGAATAGAATATGCCTGGTGTTTGGAGGAATGGTTTGATAAATAAGTGAACTGTGTGTGTGTGTGTGTGTGTGTGCGCGCGTGCGGTTTTCTGAGTGAAAGTAGGTAACTGGAGAGACGTTTGCTCAGCATTTGCTGAGCACCTGCTCTTCTGTCAACTGTGTCCTAGATGCTCTCCACCTCTTAGCCACACTATAATCGGAGCCGTTACGCTCACTCACAGGTAGAAAACCCAGTCTCGGGGATTAAGCAGAGACACAGTGCAGACCTTTAACACCCATATATTATATTTGCCAACTATTTCTAATGCGCCGGACACAGGAAATGTACCCAGATGTCCGGTAAATCCTCTGTTAAAATTGGAGCATTTGTGAAATTCTGACATTCTGCGGAATTAAAATGTCATGACACTTATACTCCGGAGGTCTGTTCCTGTTTCTGAGCTCATAAAGGGAGCAGAACTGTTTTGTGTGAGAAAGCCATGTGCAGGCCTTCAGATTTTCTGCCAGCTGCATCTCACTGCCTCACCTTTTCCAGGAGAGAGCACCGGTTCCCATTTCCATGACTCAGCCGCTGTAATAGGGACAAAAAAGGTGTACAGATGTTGGGTTTGTTTTTCCCCCAGTCGGTTCAGTGAAAGGGAAACTATGGAGGCTCCAAGGCCTTGGGGCTCGGGCAGGAGGCCGCCCTGCAGGCAAAGGAAGAGTCAGTGGAATGGCCTTATTGGACCTCCTTCTTGGGGCGCAGGGGGCTGGTGTGGCCGCACTTCTTGCGGCGGTGGACAGCGTGGGGGTGTGGGGGTGCAGGCAAAGCCCTGGCGGCCGATGATCTTGCCACGGGTGTGTATCTGGGCCAGCTGGCCCGTTTTGGGGGGGGGGGGGGGTGGCGCCGCCCCGCAGACAGAACGCCAGGTGCAGGCTGGACTCCGCGGCTGCTGTCGTCAGAGTGCGTCCGTCCTTCAGCGCTTTGCCCACAAAATCAGACACTGCTCTCGGGTGGGATGCTCCCCTTGACTTGGATTTTGGCTTTGACGCTCTCACTGGTGTCACTGGACTTAACCTCCAGGGTGATGGTCTTGCCTGCCAGGGTCTTCGAGAAGATCAGCGTCTCTGCGTCTGCCTCTCAGCTGCTCGTTGAAGAGAAAGCCAAGTGTGTTTTTAATGTTGTGACTTTGAGACACGTTTCCCTTCCTGCAAATAATGATCTTAACTGTACTTGGTTTTGGTTTGTTGCAGGCAACAGAACATTGAGGAAAACATGACGATAGCTATGGAAGAGGCTCCTGAAAGTTTTGGCCAAGTAGTGATGCTTTATATTAACTGCAAAGTGAACGGACACCCTGTGAAAGCCTTCGTTGACTCAGGTGACGTCTTGGTCTCTGGCTCTCCGTCTGTCTGACGGTCTGACCTGACACGGGGAGAGGGGGCGCCTGGTGCCTGTGAAAGCGGGCAGTAGCCTGGACTGCTGATGAGCCCGGGGGTCGCTTCATTTGCCGCGCTTTTGTTTGTAACAGGTTTATTTCTTAATCGTCTCTTCACTGGTTTTGTCTCTTGCAGTATGTCCTTTATCTTCCTACCCCCCTTATTGGGCATCCTGAATTTTTCGGATACCTCTGTAAGAAGCTTGCGAGTACATGGGTTTAGAAGAAGGAGCCGTGGGAGGCAGCTGTGTGGAGTGTAGGTCAGACAAGTACCTGAGCATGGGCTGTGTGGCAGCCCTTTGCTGGGAGCTCTGAAGGGTCGAAGCATGTATGGATCAGGGCTCTTGCCCTTAAAGAACTTGACCGCCAGGTCGGCAGACAGGGAGTTCCCACCTGAGATTGTGAATAATACCTGTACCAGCTGGCACCTCTTCTCGCAGTAGTAACTGCTTTTCAGTCAGACCACCAGAGCACCGCGTGGGTGTGGCTCAGTGGTCTCGTGTGTCTTAATCCTGGGGGGCTCACTCAGCCTCTGAGATGGTGGGATGAGCTCCTGGAGTAGTGAAAGGCCCTTTTCAAGTACGACTTCCCTGCATTTGTTCATCCACAGCTATCTGAGCTCACGCTAGGTGTTTGTGACTTGAGATACCTACGTTCCTGAGAGAAGCACATTTGCTGATTAGCTTAAAAATGTCCGTTGAATGCCGTAGGCGGGGCACTTGCGCTGAGTGTTTGGGAGGAAAACTCACCAGCTGGAACTTCACGGGGCTCGTATGAATGAGAGAGACAAATGCGTACATAAGAAACCCTAAGAGTAACACTCGACGTTTACTGAGCCCTTACTGTGTGCCAAGCAGCACACTCGGTACTTAATATAGATCATCTTAATTTCACTTAACCCTCAGGTTATCCCAGGGAGCTGTGTTCAACTATTGACCCTATTTTGTAGATGAGAAAACTTGGGTGATGTCACTCTTCAGGTAGACAGAGCCCATGAGTCGTGGACTTCGGATTCAGCCCCAGATCTGTTTGATACCACAGCTCAGTGACCGCAAAAACCAGATGCGTGTTGGCGAGCCGTCGAGACCACATTCTCCCTCCGACTAGGCTTCTCAGGCATGGCTTCCCCACAGAGCGGGCATCTGAACTGCCCTGTTTTCACAGGCAGAGGGAGGGACTTTGAGCTGAGGCTTGAGAAAAGGCAGGAGAGTGGTGAAAGGGGCCCTTCTCGTCTTGGGCTCGCTTACTTTACAGTAATAAGTAGCTTTTATGCAGTAGAAAGGGGAGAGAGGAAGAAAAGAGAGAGTGCCTTCTCCAGTTTTCTTTTCCTTCCTTTTTGCTGGACCTTCTTGAATCGAACCAAGAGCTAAAGCCAAGAGCTTTTAGTGCCCATAAGGTGTCAGGTGCCTCGTGAGTAAAGTGAACAGGAAGTGTTGGGATTGGATGAGAGGGGAGAGCACTGGGCATTGCCGGTCAGCTCCAAAGGAGGGGCAGTTTGACCGGGGCCTTGAGCATGAGTGGAATTCAGAGAAAGTGAAGGCAGGGAGCACTCTCTCTGCAGGAGGGTCAGCGGGAGTGAGAGGCAGAGGGAACAACTTGATCCCGTCGAAGTGAGGGGTTTAGAACAGAGTAAAAGGCAGATAGCTGCATCTGTTCGGGCTGCTATAAAAGAATACCATCGACGGGGTTATCCTAGTTCTGGAGGCTGGGGAATTCGAGACGAAGGTACCGGCAGGTTCAGTGTCTGCTGAGGACCGACTTCTAGGTTGCAGATGTTCATCTTCTCACTGTGTCCTCACATGGCAGAAAGAGTGAGGACGCTCTCTGGGGTCTCTTGTACAAGGACACTCATCCCATTCCTGAAAGTTTCACCTCCACGACCTGATCACCTCCCACACGCCCCACCTGCTAATGCAGTCACATTAGGAACGTGATGGTGTCAACATAGGGGTTTTGGGGGGGAGACACAGACATCAGTCTATAGCAGCCGGAAGCACTTCGGCCAGGATGAGGTGGACTGTGCAGCTGTGGCGAGGTGGTGTGAGGCTAATCTTACAAAGAGGAGGAGCCATGGAGGATTTTTTAAGACTGAAAACAGTGACAGATCTGGAAAATTCTGTATCCCTCAGGGTCAGAGTCCAGAACTGTTTCCCTGGCTTTAAATTATACCTCTGCAGAGTGGTTTGGAAACCAGAGAAATTGTCCACTAGTGAGGGGAATAGGGTGTGAGCTGCGCTGGTTGCTGTAGCTAAAGAAGGAAGGTCAGAAATAGAAATTGCATAAAACTTACTCACAGGGTTGGAAGAGTTTGAGAGTGGGGAGAAGGCTGAAAGACAAGGAGTCGCACGTGAATAGTGCCGAGTTTTATGTTGCAAGAAAGTAATTTCATTGGTAAGGAGAGAAATCCGAGGTGAGCATTGCTTGGGAGAGAAGGGGCTTTATACCTTTGGCTTTGAGAAGGGAATGTCCAGCACACGGCGATAGACTAGAGTCCATGGGAGACTAGGACTGTAGGGGAAACAGAGACGTGTCTGTCTCCTGCCCGGGCCCCTCTGGCCGCACAGGTGAACACATGCAGGAAAGGACCCAGACTGCCCACTTGCCCCAGGTGCTTGTTGGTGCAAAGATGGGGAGTTCAGCTCTTATGTGTTCGAGAGACTGAAGGTTTCACCTGGTAAATTATACTGTCCCGAAGTTTGAAGTAAAAATAATCTGATAAGATGTTTAGAGATACTTGGTGAAGACGGATCTGAGTGTGAAGTGGTGCTTACCTTTAGCGTTCCCTGTCTGTAGACCTGGTTCGACTTTCTGGAAGTCCCCTCCAGGTGGTTTTGCTGTCTGTAAAGTTTTAAAATGTCATCCAGTTATTACATTTCAACAAAGTATTCTTTCACTCCCTGCCAGGTTTCTACACTGTTTCAGATTCCAGCGTGGAACTGAAAGCTGAATTCAGTGTGGTGGGAACAGCTAAGGGCTAGCCTAAGCTAGGTGTGAGTAATTGTACTCAGACAAAAGCCTGGGAGTGTACTTGCTCTCTGCCCTGTTCTCAGGCTGCACTTTTTAATCTTAACACAAGTGTAGACTTCGTTTTTATTCTCTGATGTTTCCCTCCGCCTCCAGGTGCCCAGATGACTATTATGAGCCAAGCTTGTGCAGAAAGGTGTAACATAATGAGGCTGGTGGACCGTCGGTGGGCAGGGATCGCCAAAGGAGTGGGCACCCAGAAGATTATTGGAAGGGTACATCTAGGTGAGCAAAGGCACTGCGGGAGTCTTTTCAGAGTAGCAGATTCTTAAAAATTTATTCTGCATAGGTATATCTGATCCGGTAAGCCTAATCCCCATAAATGTTAAATCCTCCGTTCTGTCTGTATTACACATGTACACATTCTAGCTGGTTATAAAAAGATCAGTCACTGTGTACTTCCATGTTCCTGCTCCTTAGAATCCCTTTCAACTATTTTAGCTCATTTCTTTTGGTGCCTGCCTCCATATTTCAAAACGTGTGTATTGTGCTATTACTGATATGTAAATACTGTAGAGAGAGAGCTGAGCCATCTAATTGAAAATGATTGCTTTTCCGTTTGTGTCTAGTATTGTTTTTCTTGTAATAATTCTTTTGTTTCGGTCATTTGGGATTTGGTCATTTGAGATTCTGTGTGTTACTCAATCCCCAAACACTTACCTAGTTTTGTAAATCTTCCTTATGCATTTCATCCTGTTGATGGTTCTTCTGGAGACTGGACGGATGTCCAGAGCTGCCCCACAGCTGCTCTGACAGAAGCTCCCTTCCTGGGTCTCCAAGGCCGCTTTCCCCTTGCTGTTAGATCGGATCACGTGTGTCCCCTCTCACTCTTTGTACTCTTGCTCCTCAGCCTGTTAGAGTACAGCTTCCAGTAGCTTCCTGAGAGAAACTAAGGGAAGAAACTGAGTCCTCAAATATTAGAACTTGTCTTTTTTTCCTTATATTCTACCAGTCTGGCTAAGTTGGAAATCATCTTTGTTTTCCACAGTTTTTGTCAGTGTTGCTGTAGAGAAGCTGGCTGCTGTCCCAGTTCTTCATCCTTTATGTGAAAGATTCCTTTTCCATTTCTGAAGCTTGCAGACTCTTCTCTGACCTCGGTGTTCTGAAATTTTGCAGGGTTATACTCAGGTATAGATCTGTCTTCTACTGCACTGGGTCCTTTTCACTCCCTGCACCCTCCCACCTCCCGGATGTCTGTTGCTTGGGTGGAATAACCCATCTATCCTGGACTTGTCTTCTCATTTTCTTTCTTTCCTCTTTCTCTCTTCATGTGCCCTGGGTGTGTTAATTGCTTGCCAGATTTCCTCAACCTTCCCTTCCAACCTTTCTATTACGTTTTGCATTTATTTGACTTCTGTGTTAGATGCTTTTCTCAAACGTCTGGTGATCCTCGGCATCTGCTCGTATTGAAGACTGGGACACCCGAAGGCTATTTGGAAGATGACTTGGCTGGGCAGTCATGGCAGTTGTGGGTGATCTGGAAGTTGAAGGGGAGAAAAGGGCTAGAAGCTCAGGAAACTTACACTTCATCCCCCTGGGTTTCAGTTACCTGCTTGCTGTATCTCTGTCTCCCTCCATGCCCACCTCTGTATATTGCCCTCTTAAGAAAATAAATCCCTGGTCTGCTGTGGGGGTGAAGAGAGGAAGTCACCTGACTGAGCAGAGAGAACCCCAAGATCTAACTGTGCCTCCCATGGAGACTTTGACCAGTCTTCCTGCTCTGGACCCCCCTCTACCCTTGTTTGCACAGGTCCTTATTCATCAGCCTCTGGCGAGCTCTGAGATATGAACTGGCTTGCTTCCCTGTTTTCCTTACTGTCCTTTGCTTTCTGTTCCAAAATTATGTTTCAGTTGTCGTTTCCATGACTTTTGTCCTTAGTGACTTGTACCTTAAAAAAACAAACTTTTATTGTAAATTTTTAAGGGGTAAATGAAGATAAATACGTGTGTTCAGTACTTCATCTCTAACCAAAATTGTTCTTTTTCTTAATATTTAAATCCTTTTGAGTGAGACTCAACCACTAGGTACCATTTGGACTTAATCTCCTTCTGGCCTATTTTCCATGCATTTTGCTCTTGCAAAAAAGGGGTCATATACGGGGCACCTGGGTGGCTCAGTGGGTTAAGCCTCTGCCTTCGGCTCATGTCATAATCTCAGGGTCTTGGGATCGAGCCCTCATTGGGCTCTCTGTTCAAAAGGGAACCTGCTTCTCCCCCCGCCCTCCTCTCTGCCTGCCTCTCTGCCTACATGTGATCTTTGTCTCTCTGTCAAATGGATAAATAAAAATCTTTAAAAAAAAAAAAAAAGTTCAGCTTACAACCACAGTTGTGCTGAGAAAAGAGTTCATAAAAAAAAAAAGTGGTCGTATAACATAGAATCTTACACTTTTTTATGAAAAAATAGCATAATATTTTCTCACAATTACTGTATATTTCATAAGCACCATTCAGATGCATAGCATTCTCTTGTATGGGCTTAATGGTCAACTTTTAGGATAAAATTTTCCCCCAATATTTTTTTATTATAACATGGCAGTGGATTTTTGTGTAGTGTTATGCACATTTTAATTTTTTCTTAGTCAAGATTCCCATAGTTGAAGCTATCGAATCAAAGGTTATGAATCCTTAAAGGCCCTTGATGTATTTCTAAGTTGTACCAGAGTAGCTTTCCCAGCGCTGAATCAGTGTTCATCTTGAGGTCCCTATACAATCAAGGATTATTAGTTTTTACTCCCTTACTGTACAGATAAAAAAAGGCTGGTTTTTTTTCATTGTAAGTTTCTTTTATTGCAAGTGAGTTTCTGCCCATAGTTTCTCTCTTTCTTTTGTAATACATTTGTCTATTCGAGTTTCTGTGTTTTCTTTTGTTGATCTGTATAGACTAAGAATAGTTTAAACACCTTCTTCGCATATACTTCCCCACACATGGTAGACCTGGACTGTCACACAGTGGTTGCTTCCGAGTCTGAAATCTCAGAATTTCTATGGTTTTAAGTAGGAAGATGATAGGAGGAAGTAAAGTAAGTACCAGTCCCTCATGTCCTCCTTCCTTGTGGATGGGCAAGCTGTGGCATTTGCAGCTGTGGTTATGATAGGAAGAAAACCTATGATTATAAAGGAAATCTAAGTAAAGGGGAACTATGTCATAGATAAGAGGACTCGGGATGTCAAAAGTAGTAATTCTCCCACGTTCGTCAAGAGCAGAGTCATTGTAATACCATTAAGATCTCAGCAGGTTTTTTGTTTTTTGGTTTTTTGTGAGACATGATGTGCTAACTTAAAAGTTTACATGGGCTGTTTATTATAGGAATAGGCAAAATACTCTGGAGTAATTTCCCCTCCTAGATGTCAAGACCGAGGTACTAGAACAGAAACAGACCCACGTTTACATGAACCTTGATAAATGAGAGAGGCAATCTTACAGAGCAGAGGGAAGTTTTCAGGAAAGGTGCTAAGATAGCTGGGTATCCATGTGGAAAAAATGAATCGGAACTCAGACCCTGTCTCAACAAATGTCAGTTCAGGGTTGATGAAAGACCTTAATGTGAAAGGCAAAGTCAGAGCTTTTAGGAGAAAATATAACAGAATATCTTACATGGGGAAGGGGTTCCTTAAAGGTTAAGAAGGAAATTACTTGACAGATTTGGCCACATTAAGATTAAGAACTTTTATCAAAAGGCATAAAGAAAGTGAACAAACACAAAGTAGGAAAGAATTTTTATAGCACACATGACTAATAAAGGATTTAGATTCAGAATATGTACATTCTGTGTGTGTTGTCTGTCCTCCATCTCACTGAAAAAGACAGTATAGGGGAGCCTGGTGGCTCAGTTAAGTGTCTGGCTCTTGATCTCAGTTCAGGTCTTATCTCAGGGTCGTGAGTTCAAGGCTCTGCTTTGGGCTTCACACTAGGCATGGATCCTGCTTTAAAAAAAAAAAAAAAGAAAGTTCATAAAAAAATTACAGAAACGACTGAACAGGTACTACTTTTTTTTTTTTTCCCCTAATTAGAAAGTGAGCAGGAGCAGAGGGGAGGGGCAGAGGGAAAAGCAGACTCCACACCAAGCGGGAGCCTGATGTGGGACTCCATGTGAGGACCCTGGGATCATGACCTGAGCTGAGGTCAGATGCTTAACCAACTGAGCCATCCAGATGCCCCTAGGTACTATTGAACAGGAAACCCAAATGGCTAAATATATGAAAATTTATTCATTATTAATCAGGGAAATAGAAAATTACTTGCCAGATTAGTAAGATTTTAAATCTGATAATACCAAGTGTTGGTGAGAATGTGGGGCAGTGAAAGTTTTATATACTGCTAAAAACATTTTAGAAAATAATTCAGCATCACCCAGCAAAGTTGAGCCTAATGTCCCCTAGAATTCTATGATTCCATTTTCTTTGATATGTATATGTGCCATTAGAGAAACTGAATACCAGGAGACAAGTACCAGAATATTCAGGGAGCATTGCTTATGACACCAGAAACCTGAAAGCGACCCAGAAAGTCCCGGAGCAATACAATCGATAAATCAGTTGTGGTCTATTAGACATTACCGTACTCTAAGGAGTGATTTGTAGAGAAAGGAACAGTCGCATGTACAGGGATAGATCTCCGAAAACTCTGAGTAAAGAAGCAAGTACTAGTTCAAAAACACAAAGTTAAACAGTAATGCTGCTTAGAAATCGTACAGAAGTGCTAAGGATTATTTATTTATTTATTTATTATTTTTTATTAACATATAGTGTATTATTAGCCCCAGGGGTTCAGGTCTGTGAATCATCAGGCTTATATACTTCACAGCACTCACCATAGCACATAACCTCCCCACTGTCCATAACCCCACCACCCTCTCCCTACCCGCCACCCAACAGCCCTCAGTTTGTTTTGTGAGATTAAGAGTCTCTTATGGTTTGTCTCCCTCCCGATCCCATCTTGTTTAATTTTTTCTTTCCCTATCCTCCAAACTCCCCATGTTGCCTCTCAGATTCCTCATATCAGGGAGATCAGATGATAATTGTCTTTCTCTGCTTGACTTATTTCGCTCAGCATAATACCCTCTAGTTCCATCCATGTCATTGCAAATGCAAAATTTCATTTCTTTTGATGGCTGCATAGTATTCCGTTGTGTGTATATACCACATCTTCTTTATCCATTCACCTGTTGATGGATATCTAGGTTCTTTCCGTAGTTTGGCTATTGTGGACATTGCTGCTATAAACATTCGGTTGCACGTGCCCCTTCGGATCACTGCATTTGTATATTTAGGGTAAATACCCAGTAGTGCGATTGCTGGGTCGTAGGGTAGCTCTGTTTTCAATTTTTTGAGGAACCTCCATGCTGTTTTCCAGAGTGGCTGCACCAGCTTGCATTCCCACCAACAGTGTAGGAGGGTTCCCCTTTCTCCACATCCTCGCCAGCATCTGTCGTTTCCTGACTTGTTCATTTTAGCCATTCTGACTGGTGTGAGGTGGTATCTCATTGTGGTTTTGATTTGTATTTCCCTGATGCTGAGTGATGTTGAGCACTTTTTCATGTGTCTGTTGGCCATCTGGATGTCTTCTTTGCAGAAATGTCTGTTCATGTCCTCTGCCCATTTCTTGATTGGATTATTTGTTCTTTGGGTGTTGAGTTTGCTAAGCTCTTTATAGATTTTGGATACTAGCCCTTTATCTGATGTGTCGTTTGCAAATATCTTCTTGGTAAGGATTATGGGGCGCCTGGGTGGCTCAGTGGGTTGAGCCTCTGCCTTTGGCTCAGGTCATGCTCTCAGGGTCCTGGGATCGAGCCCCACATTGGGCTCTCTGCTCAGCAGGGAGCCTGCTTCCTCCTCTCTCTGCCTGCCTCTCTGCCTGCTTGTGATCTCTCTGTCAAATAAATAAATAAAAATTTTTTTAAAAAAAGATTATTTTAAAAGGGGAATGAAAACAAAAACCAGGATTGTAGAGAAGGTTGGAGAAGGTACTTAGTTGTGATCAGTGGAAGATATAGAGGACTTCTGCTCTTAGTGTTTCCTAACCTGGGAAATAAATGCATTGATCTTTGTTCTATTATGCTTTATACTGTACACATTTTGTATACTCTTCTGTTTATAAGATATACTTAAGAACAAGGGCACGTGGGTGGCTCAGTCAGTTGAGAGTTTGCCTTTGGCTCAGGTCGTGATCCCAGGGTGCTAGGTTTGAGTCCTGAGTTGGCTCCCTGCTCAGAGGGGTGCTTGCTTCTCCCTCTGCACCTCCCCCAGCATGTGTACTGGCACGCTTTCTCTCAAAAATAAATAAACCTTCTTTTTTAAAAAGATGTACTTTTAAAAAAACTTTCTAAAAAGATATACATAATAACAAAGTAATTATATATATATATATATATATATATATATATGTATATACTTGTGTATATAAGGTAAGAGGACTAATAAAGGAAAGAGGCAAAAGCAGGAGACTCCAGGCAAGGACAGGCATTGGTTTGTCTCAACTTTTGCAAATACAAACTTGATTGTAACAGGCAGTAATAATACACATTTTGCTTTTTGGAGGTGAACTTGTGTACAGATTTTATTTCCCTTTTAATTTTTTTTTTTTTTAATTTATTTGACAGGCAGAGATCAGAGATCACAAGTAGGCAGAGGGGCAGGCAGAGTGAGGGAGGGGGAAGCAGGCTCCCCGCTGAGCAGGGATTCCCGACTCTGGGCTCCATCCCAGGACCCTGAGATCATGACCTGAGCCTCAGGCAGAGGCTTAACCCACTGAGCCACCAGGCGCCCCTTATTTCCCTTTCAGAAAGCCTTTTGTAAGGGTGTAGGAAGCAAGCGGTTAATATTGGAGGAACTGATTCCCGTCGCCATCCTTAATGCCAGCTCTCCTTACCAGCTGAACACGTGTCCTGATGGTATCCTGTATCAAGCCGGACATTCTGGGTGGTGTGCTTCCACCCTGTCCACTTCACAAGCTGGTGCCTTCATTGGCTTTCAAACTGACGGTTGTGCTTACTGGGTTTTCATACTTAACTCACCTGTTTCATGCCTTGCCTTGGCTGTGACTGATTACAGGAAGCAAGGCCCAGAATGGTCGATACGTTTCCAAAGCTTGTGTGAGGCTTTTGTAGCAAAAATCAGTGACCATAAACAAGTAAGCCAGAAAGATGAAAATAAAAATGCATAATCTCTTGTTTTAATGTGCTTTAGCTCAGGTTCAGATTGAAGGCGATTTCCTGGCGTGTTCGTTCTCTATACTTGAGGAGCAGCCCATGGACATGCTTCTGGGACTGGACATGCTAAAGCGGCACCAGGTAGTCAAGGGCTTTGCTTTCGTCATGGGGTCGGCATTTCGTGTGTTACGCGGTTATCAGCGCCTTGTCTCCCTCAGTTGTGTATCCTGGAGAACTGAAAAGCCGTGGCATCTCCAGCCTGGAGAGGTCCTGAGTGGAGGATGTCATCATGCGTGGTTTGAAATTCTGTCTCAGTAGAAATAGAGTATCTTCTTGTGAAATCTCTCTGCTTCTTTTTTTTCCCCCTCTGAGTCTTTTTAATCTTGCCATCTGTTTGAGATTATTCGGGCAACTTTATTCTCTTGTGTTATTTTTAGTTTCTGATAGGAACTCAGGTAATTTTTGATGGGTTCGCAGGGATCTGTACAACACAAGGCGGTAATTTTTTTTTTTTGAGAGGTGAGGGAGGGGCCAAAGGAAAAGAGGAAAGAGAATCATAAGCTGACCCCACGCCCAGCACAGCGCCTGATGCAGGGCTTGATCTCACAGCCCCGAGATTATGACCTGAGCCCAAGTCAAGAGTGAGACACTGAACTCACTGAGCCACACGGGCTACCGTGACGGTGATGTTTCTGCTGCCGGGATACATTTAGTCAGTCCCCGATCGCCAGGCAGAAGAGCTGCGGGATTGAGGAAGGTGTACGTGAGATGTTGGGAATGGAAATGCTCATTTGATTTAGTACAGGGAGAGTGATTTGTGAATACATTAGCTTGCAGTGATATTTGTATTTCCACTCTGAAGCCTAAGAATTTGTTGAAAGATAACCTCTTCTGATTGAAGATGCAGTTAGTGTCCACTGGGTAGTAAGATTTTTCACAGCAAGATTTCATATCTCGTCAATATTTTTATGTCACTAATACTGTTTAAAAAGACTTTTATTACTAAGTTCCTGTAAAACATTGCATTAATGGTCTAATTAAGGTGCAGAATTTTAAGTAGAAGGGATGAGTGAATGTATGTATTAATAAAACACAGTTTTTTTAACTTGTCACTGTTCTTTTCTGCTTGTTAGTCATGGTGTAGACCAGTATTCTCCAACTTGATAAATATAAAACATGTATGTGCGTACTGTCCTATGTCAAATACACAGATACACAGACCAAAAAAAAAGGGTAGCATAAGTAAGAAATAACACTTGGGGCGCCTGGGTGGCTCAGTGAGTTAAAGCCTCTGCCTTCAGCTCAGGTCATGATCTCAGGGTCCTGGGATCGAGCCCCGCATCAGGCTCTCTGCTCAGCAGGAGGCCTGCTTCCTCCTCTCTCTCTGCCTGCCTCTCTGATTACTTGTGATCTCTGTCAAATAAATAAATAATCTTAAAAAAAGAAAAAGAATACTTTTGTAGAGATGGCCTTGCCCACATACCACTTTTGAGACCATTGGTATAGAGTTTAAATATAAGTTGTACTTTATGCAATAAGCAAAATGTAAATAGTAATGTAAATGTGAATGTATAAATAGTATGTCTCAGTTTTATAAGAAAAAAGTCACTTTTACATGTTTCTGAAAAGTGGGGCTGCTGATTATGCCTGGCATGTTTCCAAATTTTTACAATGAACATGTATTACATTTAAGTTCAGAAATGAATAGAGCTTGGGTTAGATGAATAAGTAAACTGTATCCTGTGAAGATGATTCTGCTGTAAGTTTTTAAATGCTTAAAATATTTAAATATGAAATAAAATTTAAATACTTAAATTCATGATAATTTTTCTGCATGACGTTTTATCCATTGTCATCAGTCTTTGGTTTCTTCCTTCTAAGTGTTCCATTGACCTCAAGAAAAACGTCCTGGTGATCGGCACCACAGGCTCTCAGACCACCTTCCTCCCCGAGGGAGAGTTACCAGAGTGTGCCCGGTTGGCATACGGGGCTGGGCGAGAGGACGTGCGGCCGGAGGAGATTGCAGACCAGGAACTAGCAGAAGCTCTTCAAAAGTCTGTAGAGGACGCAGGTATTTGCCAGGGCCAAGGTCTCGAATGACTTTTCTTGTTACTGGTTGGTGAGCAGGGGAGAGTGGAGCTTCAGAGGGATGGGGGCTTTTTCAGTTTCTAATCCGTGTCATTGTCCTGTCATGGATGTGTTCCTTGTCCTCTCACCACCTCCTCCTATCTCTGAATCCAGTAAAGGAAACCTCGCTGTTTAGACAGACCCATTGCTGTGTCACTAGGTAGGTACATCAGGGAGTTACTTGCTTAGGCACATTTTGGTAGGCTTCCTAAAAAATCTTGTTTCTTTTTTTTTTTTTTTTAAGATTTTATTTATTTATTTGACAGATCACAAGTATGCAGAGAGGCAGGCAGAGAGAGAGGGGAGGAAGCAGGCTCCCTGCTGAGCAGAGAGCCCTATGTGGGGCTCGATCCCAGGACCCCGGGATCGTGACCTGAGCTGAAGGCAGAGGCTTAACCCCGAGCCACCCAGGTGCCCTCCCCTTTTTTTTTTTTTTTTGATTAAGATTTTATTTATTTATGTGATAGAGACACAGCGAGAGAGAGAACACAAGCAGGGGGAGTGGGAGAGGAAGAAGCAGGCTTCCCGCTGAGCAGGGGGCCCGATGTGGGGCTCGATCTCAGGACCCTGGGATCATGCCCTGAGCGGAAGGCAGACGCTTAATGACTGAGCCACCAAGGCACCCCTTGTTTTTTTCCTGACAAAAATTACTATGGGGGCATCTGACTGGCTCAGTCATTTGAACGTTCGATTCTTGATCTCAGGGTTGGGAGTTCAAGCCCCGCATTGGGCTTCATACTGGGTATGGAGTCTACTTTAAAAAAGAAAAAAAATACAGTAAGCAGACATTTCCTTTTGAGTTTTACAGTTTCCATGAAAATTTATTTTCCTTTTCTTGGGCCCATTTCTTTTGAAGTGTAGCATTGTCGTGGTGACTGAGCAGTCCTGACCTCTTTAATATCTACTGAAAGTGCTGCCACCATAGAGGAACCAATGACAAGATGCATAATTGAGCACTAATCAAACTACAGTGTTTATGCTATTAATGAGATTGCGTAGTGTGTCCTTGGGCCAAATTGGAACAGCGGGTCAGCTGTTGACATGGGGATACATAATCATTTTTTCATAAGTCTCAGTTGTCGTGGTTTGCTTAAATCTAAAGACCAAGCCAAGTTTTCTGGGCTAAATGGAAAAACACATTTTTGCTGAAATCTACCTCCATGGCATAATTCTTCCCCATCTGTTATAAAACAGTGACTCTGGGATACATTTTCTAGAAGCTGAAGAGAATAACTTTCAAGGTGGGGTTATTTTAAAGTCTTGAGCTGTAATCATTCATCAGTGACTAATATGTGCTATGTTTTCTGGTATAATAAAATGTATTAGAGGGACGCCTGGATGGCTCAGTTGGTTAAGTGGCTGTCTTCGGCTCAGGTCATGATCCCAGCGTCCTGGGATCGAGTCCCACATCGGGCTCCTTGCTCGGCAGGGAGCCTGCTTCTCCCTCTGCCTCTGCCTACCACTATGTCTGCCTGTGCTCGCTCGCTCTCTCTCTGACAAATTTAAAAAAAAAGTTTTTATTAAAAAAAATAAAAAATAAAATTTATTAGAGCTACAAGTCAGGGAAATAGCTGTCCTCTAAAGACAAAAAAGATAGGATTTTTACAAAATAAGCAACCAGATTTTTCCAGTGTTTTCACTTAGAGAACACCCAGAGGTCTAGCCCTGAGCCTCTTTTTTTTTTTTTTTTTAAAGATTTTTTATTTATTTATTTGATAGAGATCACAAGTAGGCAGAGAGGCAGAGAGAGAGAGGAGGAAGCAGGCTGTCCGCAGAGCAGAGAGCCCGATGCAGGGCTCGATCACATGACCCTGGGATCATGACCCGAGCCGAAGGCAGCGGCCTTAACCCGCTGAGCCACCCAGGCGCCCCGCCCTGAGCCTCTTTAAAATCAGTGTGGGTAGCAGACAGTTTTCCAAGCTGGCCTTGTTCTTTTTTTTTTTTTTTAAGATTTTATTTATTTATTTGACAGAGATCACAAGTAGGCAGAGAAGCAGGCAGAGAGAGAGGAGAAACCAGGCTCCCTGCTGAGCAGAGAGCCTGATGCAGGGCTCGATCCTAGGACCCTGGGATCATGACCTGAGCCGAAGGCAGAGGCTTTAACCCACTGAGTCACCCAGGCGCCCCTGGCCTTGTTCTTAATACACTCCACTACACCTTTTGGCACCTTTGAGTTTTTATATGTAAAGTACAGCTTTGGTTGTGACTTAACTGTTTTGCAGGAAGGGGAGAATTCTGAACAACGAGACAGAGACTAAATTAATAGTTTTAATCTTTCCTGCAAGGCAAGCTTGACTGAGTTTGACATACCCACTTAGAAGGTTTTACCTGTTTTAGTAACTTGTCAGCTTAGTCATAATACTGGGTATTAATAAAATGAAGGTGTATTACCATCTTGTGAAATCTCTGTTTTTCCCCCACAGTTTGGTGTTTTTATTTGAGAGGCACTAGAGGCACTAGCTGATGATAGCAATGCTTTCTAACCTACTAACGGTTACCCTCTTTGGGTAATTACCTTCTTAAAATAAAAAGTTTAGGAACTTAAAATAGAAACCACAGATATTTTCAGGCATAGTGAAGGGAATGTACCAATTGAAAGGACTGAAAGGAGGAGTGCCCGGCTGGCTGGCTCCGTCAGTAGACGGTGAGACTCCTGATCTCGGGGTCATGAGTTTGAGTCCCATGTTGGGCTTAGATTACTTTAAGGATATTAAAAGTAAAATAAAAAAAATAAAAACATTTTTTAAAAGGATTAAAAAATGGGTTTTGCACCCATGTGCAGTTTTTGTTACTGGTGATAATGTGGCTCATGCTAATTTTTGTAATGTTTAAATAGTGAAATAATTCTACATCAGGTCCTGTTTGTTTGGAACACCGACTTCCCGGTATCCTCAAAATCAAAACTCTGGACATAGTACGTGAAAGTATTTTCGCTAAAAACTGTTTTCTTCGTGGATACTTACACCAGAATGTCTTTATCTTTTCTCTCAATGGGACAATAAATCCGGATAGGAGCTATATCTAATACATCTTCTAAAAACTGGCTAAAAGATAACCCAGGATAATCCATTTTGAGTTGTTTTTCTTCTAAAAATAAGCCAGCCGAAAAGGAAATTTGGAAAGTGACAATTACAAATGTTCACTCACCTTTTAAGAATTCCATACCGTGTGGTGCCATCGATGAGTCTGCTGTTCTGCACCCGTCCCACATGTCTGCCCATGAATTCCATGTGTGTGGGTGTGTGAAGTTCATTTCTTTCCAAGTTCTATTGAAAAATCTGTTGAAGTTGACACATTGCTTGCTGTATTGTGAGAGAATTAAACCAGCCAGACTACGGAAACACTCCCCAGGCTTGACTCGACCAGTTCCTGGTTGTAAAGATGGCAGAGGAATGGAGACAAAACCCTGCATGCTGTGTGGTTTGCATTGTTAACCCGAGTTTGCTTGTCTGTTTCCTAATTCAAACAGAGCGTCAGAAGCCATGATGCATGTAGTGTGTGTGTACTGCAGCTGGAGTGGGCCCCAGACCAGGTATTTATAGACACCACGTTAAGCCTTCCATCCAGTTATCGTCTGTGGTCTGAAAGTCTCTGTATCTGCAGCAGCTTTGGAACTTAGCTTCTGCCATCCATTTCACCTTGTTTAATCTGGTTACAACTAGCCTGTATCCGCATCTGTGTGTTGGCACACGTACATATCTGAGCACAATTTCCTATGCAAAGTCTTCTCAACCATTGGAACAGCCCAGGGAGGGGAGGGAGGTCCCAGGAAAAACAGGACCCATTTGGCCACGGGGAATGTATCAGATCAAGAATGTCAGCACCGCAGCGCATTGTCGTTGGGGCTAACTACACCATCGGGTTTCGCGAGTCCGTTTCTTCTGAAAACCTGAAAGTTCTTTTTTCCTAGCACTGCACACGGCCACCTAGAGGTAGAGACGGGTAGAAATTGCCAGTCCACTGTGGAAGAACTTCATGGAAGCCTAGGCCAGCTGACTTGTCTAGTGACACAGGTTCACTGATGCGGGCAGGATTGAGGTTTTATTCTCCCAGAAAGAAGAGCTGACACTTGGCTCTTCTGTCTCTCCCTAGCCTAACAGATTCTCTCCCGGAGGCGCTGTGCCCCCGTTTCCCTGGAGAGTAAATCTGGGAGACGGCAGCCTGGGCGTCCCGGCTGATTTCTCAAGTCTTCCTTTAAACTCCCAACCTGGGACTTCATAGGGGTTTGCAGGCTGGTTGTAATTAGATACCTAGCACTCAATTTCTTCTTTTTTTTCCTTTTTCCTTACGAAGGTGGGGTAAAGTAGGCACGGTTTAATTCGTCTTAATATCCATTGTCCTCATCCCCTTCTACCCTGTAGTACTGACCCAGTGCTCCCCTACAGTTAGGAGTTAGGCCAGTGAGACCATCTCGGCTACAGGAGGACTGTGTGCTGCTCTCCTAGTGAGTACCAGACACCTGGAGGCCATGTTCTCCTTGACCTCACGCAGTTGTCCGCACTGGCATGCCAGTGCCCGGAGGCTGGTAGCACATCCCCCGTGCCACTCACATGGACACTTGATGGTAACGCATCTTCTCTGTTGGCATTAACTCGCAATTGAGCCTTAGAGACTGATAAATAACTAATCGCTGTGTTTCTCGGCACTAGTGGATATAATTTGCACTGAAGTAAATACTGTTTTCCCATTTACCTTTAAGGTGGTTTTGCAAGAAGTCAGTAACTTCTGACGTAGCGAGCACTTTATCTTCTCGTGCTGTGAACCAGTGTGTCGCATTAGAATGATTTAGAGCTGTTGAATCCTAACTGGATTGCTTCATGACCTCCTAAGATCAGGCCCCCCACATTGGATGTTAATCAGCATGAAGCATTTGAGTCACATCTGCCCTAATAGATTGTATTGTGAAGTAATTTCTGTTACCAGCCTTTGACATTTAATTAAAGATCTTACAGTAATCGTGTAGAGGTCGGTGTTTAACTGGATCGGTGGCGAAGGTGGTTGGAGTTCATGATTAATGGTGTCATGAGGTGGTTGAGCCTGCCTTCCTGGGAGCACTCGGTCTGTTGCAGTCTGTCTATATTGTCCTTGCCTGGTGAAAACGGTGAAAAACTGTTCCCAACTATCTTGCTCCACTGCCAGGCCCACCCCCTACCGTGCCCTTAAACTACTTAAATGTTCTCACTTAGTTGTACTTTGCTAACCTGGTAAAGTAACTGATAATCCTTTCTAAAGTTGCCCTGTTTTGTAAGGTGATGATTGGACTTAATATTTGACCTTTACCTTTATTTTTGTTCTTTGCCTCCACACTGAAGAAGTTTTATCCTGATTTTCAGGAAGTTTGGATAGAAATGAATTAAATAGAATGTTTCTCTTTCTTTTGGAGATTCCCAAGCATATTTTCCTTTCTTATTATAATTCCTGCTCTGTTCCAGACACACCTGGGTTTAGACTTGTCATTCAGAACCTTCCTATTCACATTGGGAACACCGGAAGTGCATTGACAGGAGAATTGTTCCGGTGTAGAGATCCTCAGAATTTGTGATATGCTTAAGAAACACCTGAGAAGCTTATTGAAAATGCAGATTCATGAGAATGCAGTAAACCTTGGGTTTACCCCCAAGGATGGGCGCCCCAGAATGTGCACGCTTAGCAGACAGCCCAGGTGATTCCAGGGCAAGTGATAGAACACACCTGGAAAAACTCTGGAAGTTCTAGAGTTCTGAACTCTCTAAGAATAAAGATGTATCAATATCCCTCAGTCTTGCACTAACCCAGCTACTATGGGAACGTTTATTAATGGTACTTAAAGAAAAATACTGAATTCAAGAGCACATGTTTTATTAAGAACGTACCTACCTCTTATTCCTACCTCTTATTCTGATGCTGTGATGTTCAGTTGTCTACCGCAGTGAGAATGATTTTTGTGTAAGTCTGTGAATATAAGGCAGACCCAGCTTTAAGGACCTGATTTTGTTCTGTCCTGTTTAGATTTGTATCATCCGGTAATTTAGTGGCCTTTGTAACCGGCTGATTAATCTCCTTTCCTTTTTGTTCCATATAGAGAAAAGCGGTAAAGAAACTACCTCACTGGGAATGTCATCATTACCAACTTCAGATGGATGTAACCATCCAGCCCATCCTTTAGGACAGAGTCCTGAGATTGGTAATCCTATGAGTCTTGCTCACTCTGTCTCTGCTTCAGTCTGCCCTATCAAGCCCAGTGACCCTGACAGCAACGAACCTAAAGCTGTGAAGGCTTTGAAGGCTTCAGCTGAATTCCAGGTAACCTCTGAAAAGAAAGAACATCTTCCTCTCCAGGATCCTCCTGATAGTGCTTCTTCAGCAGACCAGAGTCTAGCCATGCCTTTGCAGAATTCCTCCGAAGAAGCCATTGTTGCCGATAACATGGAGAAATCTGCTGAAAGAAGCACCCAGGGCCCGAGATCTCATCTCCATACAAGACAGCAAGGTAGTGTACCTGTCACAACTACTAGGGTGCAAGAACCACTGGGGCTTCTAGGTGGGAAGGGTCGGCATCCAGAAAATCAGAACCTGCCTCAGGTGAGTGGCCTTCGGCAGCACAAAGAACCAGGGAATGAACAGCACGGGGCTGGACAACAGAATGCTCTAAATGACCAAGAACATCTCTGTAACACAGAGGACTTTGAGCTTTTTGGAGAAAGGCAACAGAATCAAAAAAGTGTTGATTTGGAAACGACAGTGAAAGGAGACGAGCTACAACAGAACATGGACCTTCCAGGTGCAGAAGAAAATATTCTACCTTCAGGATGCTTTGGCTGCTCGAATTCAGAAACACTCATGGAAGTAGATACAGTTGAAGAATCCCTAGTTGCTCTGTGTAATTCCGCAGGTGGTCAGCAGACCAGTGTCAGGGACATCGGTGCATCTGCTCTCACCTTAGATAATCCCTTGATGGAAGTGGAGCCATCAAAATGTACCCTTTCGTCTGAAATTTTGAGTAATTCCATTTGCACTCAGGATTTACAGCTCCCAGACAGTAACATTGAAATGTCTGGGACAGATAAAGAAGATGGGGATTGCTCCCCCTCTTTAAGTCTTTGTGGCAGTTGTCAGCCCTCTGTGGAGTCAGCGGAGGAATCTTGCTCATCTCTAACAGTAGCCTTGAAGGAACTCCATGAACTTTTGGTCATTAGTAATAAACCAGCTTCAGAAAATACATCTGGGGAAGTTATCTGTCAGTCCGAAATGGTAACTGAGGGCCAAACAGTTATTAAGGACCTTTCTGAAAGATGGACCCAAAGTGAGCATCTTACAGTTACCCAGAATGAAGAGAGTTCACAAGTCACCTTTCATCAGACCATATCTTTATCGGTGAGGGCAGAGAAGTTACCAGATGCTTCAGATGGTGCTGGAGTAGATGCAGTCGAAAACAGTACCATTGGGGATCCGGGCGATGGCCTAGTAACGGATAAGGAAAGTGACCCCGAGCCTAGGGAATCCAGAAGGGAGAACAGCTCTGCCACTCTGGCCTCCGCTAAAACGTCTGGTCAGTCCCACTGCACCTTAGGTGTGGACATTCCCCCCAAACTCATAGCAGGCGAGGAGGATGCAGTCAGTCACACTTGTGAGCAAACGAAGTATGAAACCAGTTTCATACTGGTTGAAGATTTGGGTCAGGGCACACAGAAGCCGGTGCCAGACAGGCCAGAGACCAGAGAAGATGTCTGTCCTGAAGCTGCAGAGCCACTTCTTGAATTTGAACCACCTCCCGGCCAGCCATCAGCAAGTCCCTCCATTCTTTCACCATTAATTTTTCCCGCGGCAGACATTGACCGCATTCTCCGTGCCGGCTTCACTTTGCAGGAAGCTCTTGGGGCTTTGCATCGAGTTGGTGGAAATGCAGACCTTGCACTTCTTGTTTTGCTAGCAAAGAACATTGTAGTTCCTACATAACCATGGAACAGGGGGCTGGACTGTACTCCATTCCCTCAAAAAAAAAGCTATACACACACGTACACACTCACCACATATACAGTATATGTAGAAACCTGCAAGCAGAATGTTGAGCCAGATTTTTTTTAAAGATTTTTTTCGGCCAAAGTAACTTATCTCTTGTCTGATGAATTTGTCTATTCTCTTTGTCAAAATTTGGGCCTTTTTAAATGTATTGGCAGTATGTGCATACAAAAGCTTTTTATTATCATTAAGATGATGTATTCTGGAATAAAATTGATGGTTTTGTGTATAGCATACCATTTTAGATTGAGAGTGAATGCTTTAAAAAGCAGAAGCCATGAGAAATCCCACCACCCGTGCAGCTAAAAGCAGATCAACTTCCCATTTTGGCTGTGTCTGTGCTGCAGGCAAGGTATGGCTTGTCTCCGTTTTCCATTTGCAGACTGGATCACGTGGTTCGGTGTTTGGAATTACACTTAGTGCTCTGTGTATTGATGATTCATCAGTTACAACAGGAAATTGAAGGATAATTGAATAACATTTCCTAGAGTGGTATGGTTTTATTTGTGTGATTAGGATTTGACCTTTTTATGGGATGAGGTGGGAGGGTTTAGAACTTGGGCTGCTTTGTGCATCATAGGCTGCTGCATGGATTGCCAGGTGTTTGGGGTGCGACACTGCGGGGGGTGGGGAAGTCCGCATCAGAGTGAAACATGGTGCTACCCAGATAGGGAAGGGAAGAGTCTGTAATTCCATTTGCAAATGTCGGTGATGCTTCAAGAATCACGAGTGAAAAACGGCCAAGAAACACTGGAATTGACTAGAGGGAGGGTTTGTTAGCATCTTACTGATCACACCTCAACCCTTAGTGAAGATGATGAACTTAAAAATCTGCTAATGGGTTGATCGCCAGCAGTTGATTTCCTCTTGAAGCTCATCTACTAGGAGCTTCTTCTAAAGCTCAGGTTGAGCTGTGATCTGAGTGGAATATTGCGAAGTGGGATAACCTTGTCACTGGTTCACCTTGGTGCTTGGAATGGTCAGTCTCTTTGTTGATGTCCTTCATGGCACCAGAAATAGCAACTGCAGTTTCTGACTGAAGTGGCCTTGGTAGAGATTTCCATCCCTTTCTTTCCTCAGGAGTTTCTTTTTTAAAGCAAGACGCGTCATATTTGTGTTTACCATGTCAAGGTAGAGTGGGGCATAGTATATAGATGTATTTATTGTGGCCTTTTTTTATATGAGGACTAGCCCTCAGAAACCATTGTCCTGTGGGCCCCACTGTGCAATAATCCTACTGGATAGATTTTAGGTAGTTTTTCCTGGAAAATAAACTCTCTTATATACCTAGCAGGAATCTGAAATCTTGGTTTTATTGAAAAGAATTTTGAGAACGACTCCCGATTCCAAGTTGTAGTTCGTAATGTGTTCAAAACAGATGTTTTGGAAGGGTGATTCGTGAACTCAGTGTTAAATGATTTTGTCTAAAGTCTTACTCTCTTTGGAAGTTTATTCTTTCCCTCAAAATTCGAGTCATTGAGCACAATCAGAATGGAGGCTCATATCTCAGGAGTTTTTGAAATTTTAATTTGGGGGGCGCTTAGAGATGTTTCTCTTCTACCCTGTTCCATCTTCTTTTCCTTTGCTGCGATGTTTGTGTGTGTGTGTGTTTTGAGACTTTAGTGATGTGATGGAAAGTCACATAGATTCATCATGACCCTCTGCAGTTAGGAGATGGTTGACAGAAGGAGTTGTGGTTTTACTGTTTTCAAGAGGGCGCTTAGAACAGGGGGTCCGCCACGTGGTCTCTGACGTGTTCTTTTAGACAATTACATGTTGCAGACCCTTTTGCCTGCCCCACACCAAAGACATAAGATGCACTAGGAAACTGCATGTAGGATTTCTGTCAACCGACTCTTAGAGCTGTGATTATAATTAAGTAGTTGGTGCTATGATTGAAGCAAAATCTAGTAGCAATGCAATGGCCCCTGTATTTGCTTTATGGGTGGTAATTGGGAATTTACTCTAAGCTTATAAATCTTTAAGGTCTCGAAGTGGGATTGGTGTGAGGTGGGGGGAGTTATCAGTGACAACAGACTCCTCCTGAAAGGCCTCTGCGTGAAGATGGGCCTCCTAGTCTTGTCTGGGCAGTGGCGCACTGCTCAGAGTTAAGGCCACTCAGTTTTTACAGTGCAGAGATTTGGGGATCAGTCCCAGGTGGAATATAGAATATCAGCTCAGAAGAGTTTTTATTATAATAGCTTTTTACATATGTATATTTATTTTTAGGAGAAAATTGAATAGGCCTATAGTTGTACATGTATTCTTGTCAGGAGTACTTTGAATGAATGAGCTGGACCCGCTTGCCAAATAGCCTTGTCCTTTGTCATTTATTTTTCAACGTATAATTGCTTTCAGTCTTTCAAAACCATATTTCCTGCTCCATCATTTGTATGAAAGTGAAGTCGTCGACATTGTTAGGATTTCAAATCATTTTTAAATTTTGCAGTTCTTAAAACACAAAGGGAATTAAGGAGCATGACACTAGTGAACCTTCATGGTCAGTTTTACTGAAAGTGCAGAATTTCATGGCACCTGGCTGGCTCAGTCGAAAGAATATGCGACTCTAGATCTCAGGGTCGTGAGTTAGAGCCTCATGTTGGGTGTAGAGATGACTTAAAAAAAAAAAAAAAGTCAGACTTATTTTAAAAAGTGAATAGATTCAAGATTAACTCCTCTTAAAATCAGATAAAATCATTGTGAGCTCCTCTGGTTGCCAACAAAACTGATTCTGGTCAGCCCTAGGCAGAAATGGGCCACTTTACTGGACAGCTGCTTGGCCACTACCAGTAATGGACGCTTCTATGGTCAGCGCTCACCTTCAACAGTGGTCTCAGTTTATTCACCAAAGAGAGAAGAAGATTGTCCTGTATGGCTTTCTGCGGTTTACCCTAAAGTCGATTCGTGTGTGTAGCATTGTGCTTGGTGACCAGACAGCTAGTGGCTAGCCTGTAGGTTTTGCCTACTGGAGCTGATAAGAATGATTTCCAAACTTGTACCTGTGTAGGCCTCCTGACATCAGCCAGTTGCCTTCATCCCACACGTAGGGCCTTAGCCATTAACATATAAAGATAACCAGTTGCTTGGCAAAGAGAACTGGGTAGATGGTGGGTGGGTGGGTGTTAAAATTGTTTTGCCTTGGAGCTTATGAAACCTCCCAGAGCTCCTTGTCTCCATATGTACTAAAGGAAGACACAACCCATGTGTTTTTCCCCCAGAGCATTTCTCCAGCGGGAGAAGGTTGCGTAAAAATGGAAGGACACGTGAGACTCTCTGTCACCGATTTTATGATAACTAGTTAAAATGGAACCTGCCTGTTCTTCCTTAGCACAGCTTTCTATCTCTAGTAAAAGCCATAAAAACTTCGTTGGTTTAACCATCAGCTCATGTGTATATAGACATGTGTGACCGGCAAATATTCTGCAGTTAATTTTACATAGACTGAAAAGCAAACGATTTTTGTATCTACAGATATATTCTCCACTTACGGTGGCTTTTATCCCACCACGTATATAAAAACAGCCTTGCAAACAACTGGCCAGGAAAGTTACAGTGCATTCTGGCTTCCTTTTCCTACTGGTTTGCCACCTGTAATGAGAGCAAGCAGGATAATTGAACTGTGATGTATTTCACGCTTGTTATCACTGGCAACAAATCCTAAGCAAAGCTGATTAGATTGTGCATTCTTCCATTCTCTAACACAAATACCAAAAAGCCAAATTTCTCCTTTGAATTTGGTGACTTAGCCTAGTCTGCAGCTGAACTAGAAAGAAACAAGTTATTAGGAGTTTCCCTTCCCAGAAGATGGAATGTTAACCTTTTGTGTTAGGAGTTCCATAAAATAAAAATAGCTTTTTTTTCCCGAAAGAATTAAAAACTCCAGTTCCTCTTAACAACAAAGTAAATTCGAAGCGTGTCCTTGAGAACTAGAAATGTAAAATCATGGCTTCGGTTCTATACATTAGAGGCCTCTCAGTGTTAGGTGTTCCTAGGAGTTAAGTGAATAAATAATTTAGGGGTAAGCCTTTGATGTACTTGATTTTCTCTTGTGCCTTAGTTTCTCCAAATAGCAGAAGCATCACATTTTGGTGGGAAGTAAGAGTGAAAGTATCAGGGGGAACATTCGAAAATGGCCTTCCCAGAGGTAGAGGCCATGCATGGAGGGGTCCTAAGATTCACCCTCGTTGTTAATTCAGAATTATCCTGCACCAGATCTTTATAGACTTCCCTATATAGAAGAATGATAATAGGGCTTTTTTGCATCGGGAGTACCAAAAAATAGTTTCTAGATGTTTATCATGTTCTTTGTTGCACTGTCTGTATTGGGGTGGTTAAGACAGAGTTCGAGAAAATCTAGCTGGTACTCTTGAAGGCTATACAGTATCAGTCTTTGAATATGATTTCATTGATCCATGGGGAGCCTGGCTGGCTCATTCGTTAGAACATGCAACTCTTGATCTTGGAATTGTGAGTTTGAGCCCCATGTTGGGGGTAGAGTTTACTTAAAAAAAAAAAAAAGTATATTGATTTATTCATCAAACATTAAGTGCCTGTGTGCCCAGTACTGGGGAGCATGGGAATACAGGGGTGACTAAAATCAGATTGGAAGCCCGCCCTCGTGAAGTTTTGTGTAGTAAGGAGACATGAAACAAATTTTAGCTCTTAAGAGCAAGATCTGTTTTTGCCTATTCGCATGGTTTTATTTTCAAAGTCATATTAGAGTGATTTGGTTCAAAGTCAGAGGAGGTTGGGAAAATCGGGCTCAAAATGGAATTAGATGTTGTGATCCTAAAACTGCTCTAAAATTTTATTATTATTTTTAATAATACCAGAAACCAACAAAAAAATGTTCTAACGTTTGATAGAAATATTTGAAGAGATGAGCATAAATGCTGCTGGGGGACAGGGTTAGGATAGATGTGCAAGTAAATGGGAGATGATCCTCAAATATGCACCAGTGACAGTCAGCTTTTCCTCTGGTCGGGACACCCTTCCACGCGGGGTAGAAATGCAGAATCCCCACTCCCCCTTTGAGCACAGCTGCCCTGGGATACTGACCATCTGGGCCAACAGGACTTAGCAGAGGATGCTGTAGGATTTGCTGTTCGAAAGCAGCTGAGTGCAAGGTGTGGCAGTGGGACTCCAGAGTGGAAGATGTAGCGAGCGGTGGGACCCGATGGTGGGCAGGATTGTTGACAAGAGGATTGAAGGCTCTACCGAATCTTTGACAGGCTAGCTCCATTCAAAGGATGTTCTTCAACCCATTTTTTAAAAAATGTCACCACATATGTTGTAATCCTGAGGCATACAGGTAGAAGTTCTGGGCCTGACTACTAGTGACTTCTGAGGCTTAAAATTAGAGAACTCACAAGTTTATCAGCTCCGTATTGGTGATTGGTAATCGAGACCCTGGGGGCTGTAAAAGGCGAGAGGGATCTAGTTGGTAAGCTTCAGAGCACAATCTTAAGGAATGAAATCTACAGAGAAGGTGGTTCAAGGATGTAGGAGTTAGAGAATGTTTCTTTTACCGAAAAAAGGCAGATGACAGAAGACCTGGGGTGGGGGCGTAGAACACAAAATTAGAACCTCTGCAGAACTGTATTTCTTTAAATGTGTGTCGTACGAAGGCTTTCATTAGCCGACTTGGGGAAGGGGAGTGCTGGATGTTTTTTCCCCTGGGAAAATTGGTGTCTGATGGGAAAAGATCATATTTACCAGGGGCTTGCTTTACACGCAACCTTGAATGAATGCGTCTGTGGCTTAAAGGAGGAGACCTCTCTCACTCTGCTACCCCAGGCAGTCAGATCAGCCAGTTGGTTTCCAGATTCCTTCAGCCTGAGATGACCTGACGCTGTCCAGACTTCTTTTCCTTTCCCGAAGGCCCTGCAGCTTTCTGAGTTTCTGCCTCCGATCTGAGATCTCTGTCTCTCTGAACGACTATATTCCGTTCTCCATTCTCTCGATCATCCTTTTGAAATAGTGATGCACTCAGAGCAGTTCAACATACTGATTATATTGCTTTCTTCACTGTGTACCTACAATGAAAATTGATTTGCTCGTTTTTATTCAAAATCTCGTCATCCTGGCAAGTTGGGCTAATGACCTTCGCTCTCGAGGAAGGTTTGTTTACCAGTTTTATAGCCATATTTGGCAAATCTTAGCAAATAGAAACCCTTCTTTTCCCCCCTTTGTTCTTGGAATTGCTCATGTATTGCTTTTCTGACTTTTTCTTTAAGCTTTGAGACTACTGCATCTTTAAGAAACTAGGCAGATTGGCAAAGTAGGCTTGCCAGTAGCTTAGTCACTCCCATAGTGCTTTGGTTTTGAGAGTTGGGAAAACTCTGAGAACTTAAGAGAACCAAACTCAGGAATCCCACAGTTGGCTGCACTGTGCCCTTGGTTTAGGCGCTGGACATAGGACCTGTCTGCAGCTGAGTGAACTAGATGCATTTGGGTTTGAGTTTTTGTCACATACTGAAATGTTAAGTCAGCCCTAAATAATCGAAACACTTTATTTTTCTTTTTTTAATAGGAACTTTCTGAAGAAAAAAGTGATGTGTAAAACATTTGATATTTAAGACAATAAAGTTTTTATCATAAGACTCTCGTTTGGTCAGTTTCTTTTGAGATGGTTACTCTAGTCCTTGGCTGTCTCCCTGCCCCTTTAAGTCACCTGTACCCAGGCACCGTGATCTGTTGTCATCTGCCTGCACCTCACGAGAAATGGGTATCTCTAAGCCATGAAAGTTGACATCCAGACGGCCGCTGCAGGGGCACGGCCACCTGCTCCTGTCAGAGATGCACGTCCGTGACCATGCGGGCGGCCGGTGCCCAGTGGCAGACGTTGTGGTGAGGTGTTGTGGTTAGACCAGTATCTGGAGCCGGGCCGCCTTGCCACTTGCTGACTATGTGACTGGGTAAGTTTCCTAACCTTCCTGGGCCTCCGTCTCATCTACAAAATGGGGAGCCTCTGGCCGGTTGTAGGGATGACGGTTAACAAGCTAATACAGGGAGCGTGCTTAGCACAGTACTGGCACCCTGCTCAGTGCTCATTAGACAGTAGTAGTCATTGTGTCACGCAGAGGATTTGAGAATGCTGAATGCGGTTATTCTGGAAGCTGGGCAGTCCCAGCCGTCAGATGTGACTCTGCCCCGTGCAGTCATCCGGGGCCCTAGGCTGCCAGGGCTCTGCTTCTCCACACAGGGCTTCCAAGATGACCCTGGACACCAGCATCCCACTGACATGCCAGAAGAGAATGAGGGCTGTTCCTGGAAGTTTCTCTACCAGGCCTGGAAGTGGTGTATGTCGCTTTCCTACCCACATTCCCCTGACTGGACTCGCTCACATGGCCAGACCGAAGTGCAAGGGAGGCTGGGGAACCTCATCTCCCCGTGTGCTCGGGGTGAGTGGTGCAGTGACGTGTCACCTAGCAGTGCCTCAGCCGCCCCCGCCCAAGGAGACGGCCCCATATCCCATGCCGGCACTCAGCCGACCGCTCCAGACTCTCCTGGGATGCCCTGTCCTTCAGGTCTTGGTTGTGGCTCTTCACGGTCTAGCAAACCGAGCTCGGGATCAGTCCTGTGCTCCTGCCCCATACACGGTGTTGACGCTGGGAGAATAGCCACAATAGCAGTCCCATCCTGAAGAAAGAATGGGAAATGCCGCCATCGTGAAGGGGTTGGGAAGTTCCTCTGCTTAGAATCCTGATTGCCTTCTGTGGAAGAACTCCCTTGTCTGGTGTCCACGGCCCCACCTGAAGCAGATGTTGTGTGTGCCTTCTTCAGGAGTTATGCAGCTCTCTTAGCTTGTCGCTGGCACAGGTCTGGGAACTGGGGGTTGTCTAAAGGCATGGAAAGGGGTCCATGGCGTTTGAACTCTGGATTCTTTGGCAAAACAATTTGCTTAATACTTAAGGGGCTTCTGATTATTTGCTCCCACCGATCATTGCCAGTAACCACTCTCGAGTTCTTTCGTGTACACAGTCCTCAAGCATGATTCATTGCTCTGCTTTCGCACTTGCAGTCTGCTCTAGGGGCATCTATGGTTTATCCGACATAGGTTCAAATGGGAAAAACTTAGTATGGTTTTTACTACTGGGCTGATTCTTACTGGGCCTTGGTATTCAAAGCCTATTTCAAGCTTAGCTCTTACTATCTGAAGTCCAGAACAAGGAACTTTTACTTGAACAACCCCAAATTCAAAGCCCCAAGTTCCTTGGCCCCATTCCTTTTCACTTCTGCTGGCAACAAGCCAGTTCCTTCCTAATCTTGGGTCTTTCTCATAATGTAAAAGTCAACACACTAACCTGACTTTTCAGGCTTTCCTTGTAGACCCGAGTTTCAGGCTATGTAGTTAACGTAGTCAAAGATGCAAGGTGCCACAGGAGAGTCCGTACCCCTAGGTGAGAAGCACCTGCATTTTCCCAGCCTCCATGTATCAGTTTGCTTCCTGACCGCCAAGACAGGGCCTTCTTTGAGGTTTGCTTAACACAACCTTATTTCTCTTTCTCTAACAGCCCACTACGGGTCCAAGTGCGTGGAGGTAGGAGGCCTCTTCAGGCTGTCATTCAGGAGATAGGCTTGGATACAGCTCTGCCATTTTCACCCCACAAGTGGCTTCCACACTTGCTCTGGTCTTCAGCATTCAACTAGAAAATAATGGAAGAGAGAATCAAGTTCAAGGGGTTCTTATAGGCCAGACCTGGAAATAGTACATTTCACTTCCCACATAAAATCAATGAAAACCACAACAATGGGCCACACCTACCGGAAGGAGAGGCGGGGAGATGTAGACTAGCTCTGTGCTCAGTAAGAAGAGATCAACTAACCCAGTTTTTGTCCCAGAAAGAGACAAAATGTCTGTTTTCTACTGTCCAGGGGGTACAGAGCCTTGTCTTGACTCCCAGTTCATACATATTCACAAATTGAGACCCCTCGTTCTGAACTACTGGGAGCGGGTTTCTTGTTGAGGGTAGCAGGCCTATATCTTTTCTATCCTAAAGCTTGGAACTGTGTGTCTCATAAAAAATTTTTTTTTTTTTTTTTTTAAATTTAAGTGACTTGGAGCACCTGGGTGGCTCAGTCTTTTGAGTGTCTGACTCTTGATTTCGGCTCAGGTCATGATCTCATGGGTCATGGGATGGGGCTCCACGTTGTGCTCCATGCTCAGCGGGGCATCTGTCCTCCCTTTCCCTCTGCCTCTCAGCACATGCTCTCTCTCTCTCTCTCTAAAATAAATCTTAAGCTTAAAAAAATTTTAAGTGACTTAAAATTAACCATTTTGAGATTAATGAGTAAGTTGGAAACACCTTAGGTGTTGACAATGTGGAGTCATTGCCTTTTGTAGGGGATTTACTTGAGAAGATTCCAGTGTGCCTGGAAAAGCTGACATATATCCCCTTTAGACATATCCCCCTTGTTCCGTGAGGATTCCTTGCCTATCTAATAAGAATGATGAGAGCAGGGGTGCCTGGGTGGCTCAGTCAGTTAAGACGATCAGTTTCAGCTCAGGTCGTAATCTCAGGTTCGTGGGATCGAGCCCCACGTTGGGCTCCCTGCTCAGTGTGGAACCTGCTTCTCTCCCTCTCCTTTTGCCCCTCCCTCCACTTGAGCCCTCTCTCTCGCTCTAAAATAAATAAAATCTTAAAAAAAAAAAAAGTGATGAGAGCAGAGGCTACGTCTAGTTGGAGGTAAGAGTTATGTTGCCCTTTCCCGGATCTCAATCCTTCGGTAATCATTTCATTTGAAATGAAATTTCTAGTGCTTGATAGAGTAATGGAAATAGTGAGACATTAATTAGTCATTAGTGGAGAGAATTATGAGTCCTTGGCACAAAGAAAGGGGGAATTCATTGCATTTTTATTAAAAACAGAACAAAGCAAAACTTTGAAAGTATCAGGGAAGTGGGGTTCTGGCTGGCTCAGTTGGAAGAGCCCGTGATTCTCGATCTTGGGATTGTGGGTTTAAGCCCCACGTTGGATGTAGAGATTACTTAAAAAAAAAAAAAAAGTATCAGGGAAGTAAATGCATTGTGAATTTGTGACAGTCTCTAGCTTGGGGGAGGGACGTGTAAGAAAAGGGTAGGATATTCATTTAAAAGTAGAAATACAGGGGCGCCTGGGTGGCTCAGTGGGTTAAAGCCTCTGCCTTCGGCTCAGGTCATGATCCCAGGGTCCTGGGATCAAGCCCCACATCAGGCTCTCTGCTCAGCGGGGAGTGTCTCTCTGCCTCCTTCTCTGCCTGCCTCTCTGCCTACTTGTGATCTCTGCCTGTCAAATAAATAAATAAAATCTTAAAAAAAAAAAAGTAGAAATACAAAGAAATAGAAGAAAAATAAGAGTTCAAGAAAGAACATAGTTCTAGGGACGCCTGGGTGGCTCAGTTGGTTAAGCAGCTGCCTTCGGCTCAGGTCATGATCCCAGCGTCCTGGGATCGAGTCCCATATCGGGCTCCATGCTTGGCGGGGAGCCTGCTTCTCCCTCTGCCTGTGCCTGTGCTTGTTCGCTCTCTCTCCCTCTCTCTGTGACAAATAAATAAATAAAATTAAAAAAACAACAACAACATAGTTCTAGGGGCGCCTGGGTGGCTCAGTCGTTAAGCATCTGCCTTCGGCCTGGGTCATGATCCCAGGGTCCTGGGATCGAGCCCCACATGGGAATCCCTGCTCTGCTGGGAAGCCTGCTTCTCCCTCCTACTCCTCCTGCTTGTGTTCCCCCTCTCGCTGTCTCTCTATCAAATAAATAAATAAAATCTTAAAAAGAAGAACATAGTTCTAAATTTCAAAATACATGGTAAGTAGAGCTTATTGCCATCTTACATAAAAGGGCTAAATTGTCACCAGATACTACTTCCTTGTTCAAGGCCATTAGTGTTACTAATGGGATTAACCAACTATACCAATCCTTACCCATGGATTTTGTCCTAAAAAAAGAAAAAAAATAGAGCTAGGTGGTTTGGTTCCTCCTAGAAAATTACACAAAGTCAACATTTTTTCCCTGTTAGACTCCAGGTGTCTGAAGTTGCAGAGCCTGAGACAGAACTGCCCCCCATCCCCGGCCCCCAAAACCTGCTCCTCTCCAACCTCCCTGAGAAGTCAATGGCCACTGGTAGCATCATCCTTCCTGCTGGTCTAAGACCGTGACTCATCCTTTACAACCTACATCCTGTCCATCCTAAAGCTCACTAGCTGCACTTCAAAAGAGATTCAAAACCCCATCATTCCTGGGGGCACCTCAGTCGGTGAAGCCTCCAAGTCTTTGGACTGGAGTTGTGATCTTGGGGTTGAGGATTCAAGGTCCATGCTTTGTGCGGAGTCTGCTTGTCCCTCTCCCTCAGTTCCTTCCCTGCTCGTGCGCGCTCTCTCTCTCTCTCAAATGAAATTCAATTTTTAAAAATTCAATAATTTCTAGGGCCCTGGTCCCAGGCCCATCATCTCTCCCCTGGGTCTTCCTACTCCTGCCCCTGCCCACGTACAGTCCTTTTTGTTGTTTTTTTTTTTTTTTTAAGATTTATTTATGTATTTGAGGGGGAGAGGCAGAGGAAGAGGGAGAATCCTCAAGTAGACTCCCTGCTCAGCACTGGCCCCACATGGGGCTCGATCCCAAGACCCTGAGATCACCACCTGAGCCGAAGTCAAGAGTTGGCCGTTCAGCTGACTGCCACCCAGGAGCCTCTACCTCCCTTCTGTTCTTCTGTAGCACAACAGCCAGCATGATTCTGTGAAGCCAGGCCACACCTCTCCTTAACATCCTTCCACGGGTCTCCATCCCACGCGGAGTAAAAGCAGAAATGCTCATAATGCCTCCGAGGCCCCTATTCACCTCCCTGCCTTCCCCTCCTGCTCCTTTCCCCTCACTCATCCCTAAGCCACCGCCCTCCCTGTTCTGTGGGCTCACCACGCCCTTTCCCAGTCAGGGCTTTCCTATTGGGTATTTCCTTACTCTGGAGGGCCCTGTCCTCAGAAACCCTCAAGGCTTTTTCTCTCACATCCTTTGTATGCAAATATCAGCTCCTAAAGACCTTCCCTGGCTACTCTATCTAAAATTCAAACTGCCTGTCCCCTTCTCTGTCACTCCCCTTCCTCTCTCTCCAGAGCTCCAAGCACTACCCAGCACACTGGCATTCACTCCTGTTGACTGTCTTTTTCTCCTGTTAGAATGTAAGCCCCAGGGGCGCCTGGGTAGCTCAGTGGGTTAAAGCCTCTGCTTTCAGCTCAGGTCATGATTCCAGGGTCCTGGGATCGAGCCCCGCATCCGGCTCTCTGCTCACCGGGGAGCCTGCTTCCTCCTCTCTCTCTCTCTCTGCCTACTTGTGATCTCTGTCTGTCAGATAAATAAATAAATAAAATCTTTATTAAAAAAAAAAAAAAAGGAATGTAAGCCCCGGAGGGTAGGATTTGTGCCCGTCCTTCTCACTGCTATACCCCCAGCGCCTAGAACTCTGCCCGGTGCATAGCAGTCAGTGTTGGGAGTTAGTAAACCCATCAACACTATCATGCTGCATCCGTTTCCATCTCCAAAGGGTTGTTCTGTAAGTGGAATAACGTAGAACTGTACCTGAGGTCCAGTGCAGTCACTGAGGTCAGTTCGTAGACTCAGGGATTCCAGCCCAGGAGGACAGCTGAGTTTAACATGGATTTTTTTTTAAGGTTTTATCTATTTATCTGACACAGAAAGATACACAAACAGTGGGGGTGGCAGAGGGAAGGGGAGAAGGCGGCTCCCCGTTGAGCAAGGAGCCCAGTGCAGGGCTCGATCCCTGCACCCTGAGATCATGACGTGAGCCGAAGGCAGATGCTTAACCATCTGAGCCCCCCAGGGGCCCCAAGTTTAAAGAGATTTTAGAAGACAGATGACATTCTGGGGTTGGTAAGTCTGCAGGCTTCCATGCGAAGTAGTACTTTGTATTATACCCACATATGCAAACAGCACCGCTCAGTTAATGGTCATCTGGACTTTGACTACATCTCCTCAGTCTTTACCTTCCGGAGTGGAAAGGCCCAAATCAGGAGTAAAGAGAGGCAGCTTTGGGGGCGCCTGGATGGTTCAGTCACTTAAGCATCTGCCTTTGACTCAGGTCATGATCCCAAGGTTATGGGATTGAGCCCCGCGTTGGGCTCTCTGCTCGGTGGCAGCTGCCTTCTCCCTCTCCCTCTGCCTGCTCTCCCCCTGCTTGCACTCTCTCTCTGTCAAAAAAATAAAGAAGATTTAAAACAATTTAAAAAACAGAGGCAGGCAACTTTCTATTGGGTCCTAGTTCTCTTTGGTCCTTTTATTTCCATGGCCACCTACAAAGATTTGCTGCATCCCTATTGAATTAAGAATTAATCAGAAGATATTGATTCAGGGGCACCTGGGTGGCTCAGTCAGTGAAGCGTCTGCCTTCGGCTCGGGCCATGATCCCAGGGTCCTGGAATCGAGTCCTTGCTCAGCGGGCAACCAGCTTCTCCCTCTCCCTCTGCCCGCCTGCCTGCCACTCCCCCCGGCTTATGCTCTGGGTCTCACTATCTCTCTCTCTGTGTCAAATAAATAAATAAAATCTTTAAAAAAAAAAAGAAGAAGAAGATATTGATTCAACAAACATTGAGTATCATGTGCCAGGCCCTGAGTTGGTGCTGTGAACAGAGCACGTCAACGTCATGAACAGAGAAAATGTGTGTCCTTTCGGGCGCTGACACTATAGCAATCTCTTTGAAGAGTGACTACAAACAGGACAGGAAGTAATAAATTCTACAACAAAAATTTAGTAGTTGTGGGGTGCCTGGGTGGTTCAGTCCGTGAAGCGTCTGCCTTCGGCTCAGGTCATGATCCCAGGGTCCTGGGATCGAATGCTGAGTCAGGCTCCCTGCTACACAGGGAATCTGCTTCTCCCTCTGCCTCTGCCCCGCCCCCTGCTGTTCTCCCTCTCTCTCTTCCTCTCTCAGATAAATAAAATCTATTTTGAAAAAAAGCAGTAGTTTTGGGGCACCCGGGTGGCTCAGTGGGTTAAGCCTCTGCCTTAGGCTCAGGTCATGATCTCAGGGTCCTGGGATCGAGTCCCGAGTCGGGCTCTCTGCTCAGCGGGGAGTCTGCTTCCTCCTCTCTCTGCCTGCTTCTCTGCCTACTTGTGATCTCTGTCTATCAAGTAAATAAAAAAAAAAAATCCTTAAAAAAAAAAGCAGTAGTTTTGCATGCTGGGAAAGACTAGAGACTACTTAATGTTGAACAACCAAGGAGAAAGTTCTTGTGAGACACTAACATTTAAACTGAGACCTAATGGGCAAGAAGGGTCCTCCCAGGGGAGGGCTGGGGATAGATTATGTTAGGCTAGACTGAGGGGAAAAGAGGCCAAAAATTGCAATAATCTATTACAAAAGAAGTTTTTCATCTTGATCATGTTACAGTCCAAGACAAGTGTTCCTGGTTGATGAGCCGCTCTGCTCTCTGCAGCGACTGGGGACCCACGCTCTTCACATCTTGTCCGTCAGACATCCCCTGTGCTTCACCCGACCTGGCAGGAGAAGGAACAGCGTGGAGAAGGGGTACCCACTCACTTCGAAGCCCAGCCTGGAAGTGGACCACTCTATTTCTATTCATGTTCCATTAGAGAGCACTTGATACAGCCACGCCTACCACAAAGGAGGCTGGGAGATGTCATCTCACCGGATGACCGGCTATCATGCTGTCACTGTGGAGAGAGCAGACTTGGGTGACTAGATGGAGGCCTCTGCCACACTAGGGAAGAGCGTCCCAGCCAAGGCCCTCAGACGTGAACGCACCAACATGTTTGAGAAACGGAAGGTTGGAGGGGCTGATCAGGAGATGAGTCAGAGAGAGAGGTTGGATCCGAGCGGCTATGGCCTTGGAGGCCAGAGAAGAGCCTGGATGTTATTCCAAATGCTGCGATGCGAAGATGTCAGAGGCTTTTAAACTAGAAGGTTGAACGACTTCCCAATTTTTACCAACCCATCTTGCTGACTGGACAGTCATGAGAAAGGAACTGGATGTTCAACATTTTTAAAAAATAGTTTATTATGATTTTTTAAGTCATCTCTACACCCAATATGGGGCTTGAACTCACAACTCTGAAATCAAGAGTCACGTACTTCCGATTGAGCCAGCCAGATGCCCCTGAATGTTCAACATTTTTAAAATAAAATCACTTAGGCACATCTGGATGTCTTAGTGGAGGGTGCAACTTTGATCTTAGAGTTGTGAGTTCCAGCCCAATGTTGGGGATGGAGATTACTTAAAAATCTCTAAAAAATAATAATAAAATAAAATTACCTTGACTAAAGCTGCATTGTTTCTTGTTTTTATTTTTTTTAATTTAAATTCAATGAATTAACATATAATGATACAATGTATCACTAGTTTCAGAGGTAGAGGTCAGTGATTCATGGTCTTATATAACACCCAGGGCTCATTACATCACGTGCCCTCCTTAACGCCCATCCAGTTACCCCAACCCCCACCCTCTCCTCTCTTTAAAGGAAGAAGAAGAGCAAAGTCATTTTTCCTGTATCACTGATTTGGAAACTAAGACAGTGATTTGCCCGAGGCCGTAGCATGAGTCAACTGAGGCTTTTGACTCCTGATGCCTCAAAGTCTCATGCACTTGCCACATGATCGGAAGTCTTGTGCAATCAATGAATGGATGAGCTTCGGTGACTCCCTGTAACTGGATTGATAGGCATCCTGGGGCGTCTTAGTTTTGTTCTTTTCTGGTTTGTCCTCCCACCCTTTTCCCCCTCTTTTAAAAAGATTTTATTTATTTATTTGACAGAGATAAAGAGAGCACAAGCAGGCAGAGTGGCAGGAAGAGGGAGAGGGAGAAACAGGCTCTCAGCTGAGCAGGAAGCCCCATTCGGGGCTTGACCCCACGACCCGGGGATCACGATCTGAGCCAAAGGCAGCTCCTTAACTGACTAAGCCACTCAGGTGTCCCTTCCTTACTTTTTTTTCCTTAAGTAATCTCTACACCCAACCGGAAGCTCAAACTCACCAACTCAAGATCAAGAGTCACATGCTCTATCGGCTGAGCCCACCAGGTGCCCCCTGAATTGCCTTGTCTTTGGCAGGCAAGGATGAATTCCATATTTGAGCTCTGGGCATGGGGCAGTTATCTGCACGTGAACACACACTTGGCCCCCTCCTGTTCCCTG